>JACCGJ010011286.1:0-17754 GCA_013407085.1 Atriophallophorus winterbourni | reverse complement strand
CGATAACCAAGAAAAGAATGTGTTGTGTGTTGCGCAAACCAAAGGGCATGCGAATCAATTCAAAAAGACTGAATGGCGTTATTACAGCAGTCATATCCATTATCGACAGGGGTCATGGGAATCTGGTGGTATGCACGTACGAGGTCCAATTAAGAGAAAACGGATTTTCCGTCAAAGCTAATCGAAAAATCGTGAAATATGCGGAATATGGTAGTGGTGAGGTTTGGTAACGCTATTCAACGCTCGGGAATTGCCGCAAGTTGGCCAATCTCTGTTCTTCTTGGAAACCATATTTAATGGCGATGCCCGCAGACCAGTGGACGGTTTGTTTATACCCAATGCAGCCATATGTTCGAATTCACATTGTGCTGCTTTCACCATTTCAGGTGGTAGCCCGCGAGCTTTATCGAAATCTGGAGGCAGTTTAGTGACGATGTGATGAACATCGCCTGTACATTGCTCCGTGTATGATGCTTAACGTGTTAAGGTAGGAAATTCGCGCGAGATATTGCTGTATGTGGCATTATTCGGAACGAAAATGCGCAGACCAGGTGAACTGATGGAACAGATTTTACCGGACACGTTGAATGACGTGGTATTGTCATGTAGTCGTGAGTTTTAAAGATTGAATGTAAGACTGTGCTTCGTCAGGAAGTCGACACCGATTATAGGCGTTTGAACATCAGCTATCAGAAAGGCGAGGGGGAATGCACGTCTGAGTCCGAGATCAAGTTTCAGAAGTTTCCCACCATAACTCTATGTTTTCGATTCATTAGCCGTTTGCAGTGAAATGCTTGATGGAAGCGAGTCACGTTTTCCGCAACTGCGCGGTATAATGCTAACATCGTCGCCATTGTCTACGATAAAGTTGAGTTTAGTAGACACATCCTCGACGTACATGAGGCGAATGCGGGTATTCCAGGAGCGGTAGTCGCCATTACTGACTGGATAGGTGGTTTTCCGACACGGTGGCTGTCTGCATTAAGATGTATACAACCGGAGCAACAATTACGCGCAGCATGTTCAAACCGAGACTTGTGATAGCCGAACCATTTAGTATCACGAGTGCGAGAACGGCTTCTAATTACAGATCGACTCCGGAATCTAAATCCAGACGTTTTGGACCGTTCCATGTTTGAAATGGTAAAATGTAAGGAAGGGATTTCTTTAGTCAGCGTAGACACGGGTTTTTTCTAGCTTTGAGAGGTTACTTTCTTATGAAACTTCATTAATGCTGGTTCTGTCGAAGCGTTCGTGAGTTTTATCTGCGAGTTCAGCCAACGTGTCAAGACAAACTTTGTTAACCGTCACGGCAATAATGGCAGTAGTGTTGGATGGCAAGTAAATTTAACCAAAGTTGCTGTAAGACAGCATCGTCTAATTTTATTTTGTCCACGAGAGAACGAATGTGACGCAAAATCGGTGAAGTAGCTCTATCTCCGAGTCCAACAGCAGCAAGCAGTTGTATTAGCATAGCTTCATCAGAAGCCATGGTAAGTTTGAGGATAGCAGCCTTTAGCGTGTCGTAAGATGAACTGGAGGGTATGGGTCGAGGAGATCAAGTTCTTTTTTACAATATAAGATGGATACTACGATAGCGAGATTATTGACACAGGAAACATCAAGAGATGGAATCTGAGGTGAAAAATTCGCTAGAATGTTGGAGGATCCGTTAATCACAATTCCCGCACGTAGCAACTCACGCAGACTTCGCAACCACGGAATAAGACAAAATCGAGAGTTAGAAATTATTTTAACCCCAAAAATACACACATCGCGCTCACTAATTATATAGTGCATAAGTGCATATATATAACATAAAAATGTTACAGTAAAAGCGGACAAGGGAACGAACTCACGGTAAGTGAAAATTTAGTGTCCGATTCAATTAACCACACATACAAAATTAATCGAACTCCAAACTTCGGTGCGTCGCGTTAATCGGCGATGTAAATTCGCGAAGCTGAAAAATGCTACGACACGTCAATTTTGCCGTTAACGGTCGTGATTCACAAACATGCAACATTACAGCAACAGAGAAAATAGCAGAAGGAGAACGCTTGTGTAAAGAGGATATTGGTTAATAATCATTGATTAAAACAAGCATCGGAAGAAATTTTAAAACATTTTAAATATATTTGCTACACGTTTATAAGGATCGGAGCTTTCTGCCCCTTTAATACGTTACCCTTATACCTGCGTTATTCAAGATTCGACTTACACTCTCTGACGCTTCCTTAACGTGAGCTATATAAATTGTTGCACGCCAAAATTGTCCGTTTCGGGTTCTGGGTATTTATCCCGTTACCTTTGGGGTTTAATTTGGAGCTCATGCTAACCACGTTCAGCAAATCGACTACTAACTTTGCGATTGGCTCGCTTTTTATCCGTGGCATCGCTGCACAAGCGATCAACTTTGTAGAACAGCGATGTTGCAAATAAATTGAATAGATTTTCGGGGTGCGCTGATGAGAACCACAAGACATCCTCTGTATCGATTGTCTTACGATTGACCGCAGTGCATATGGAATGATATCTTCAGGTTTTTTAAACATTTGTACTTAGAGAGAAGCTTAAGACTATTTCCAACAATCTTTGTTCAGTCTGCGAGAGCGGCCTATCAGATAAGTTAATTACTCTAGAATACAGTTTAGCACTGTTATCAAAAGAACAATTTGAATTACATTTATCCATGGATGTTCAAAGAGTGGCAAGCCTACGTTTCTGTTTCTCTGTAATTTTCCCTGTCTGTTATGACAAGACCACGGTGTCTTCTACATGGATTTTTCAGACATCCACCTAAGATAACTCCGCTCGCAATTCAAACTGCAATCTGGAGGATTTTGGACGAGCGCCTGTTAGGTTTCTGTTGGCCCTGTGGATCTTTGTCTTAGAAAAAAATTGGATGCGGTTTCAGCAGCCTTTCTTGAATTGCGTGAATTATCTGGGGGTGTGACCATCAGATCCCATGGTATGACTTTATTCTATGGAAATCTGAGGTTAAATACGTGATGATTCGTCTTTTGGGATCTACTCAGGCTATCCGTACCAACTCTTTGGCCAATTTGCGAATTTGTGGTTTCTTAGCGCAGCAATGTAATAAAATCGCTATCTGTTTGTATACGCAAAAATGTGACGATAATATACCACAAGCCAAAGCACATATATTTAAATAAAAGTGAACAGAAAATACACTACACACGCAAAAGTGTCAAGTCCTTCTGGTGAGTTTTCGGAAGATTGGCTTTATTTTCGTCTTCAAACGGACGTTGTAAATTTCCTGTAAATTCCATCTTATGAACATCCTCATTAGGTCGATTGTTGAATACCAATTAACGTTCAAGTGTGCCAGACGCAGCGTTAAAATTTTCACCGAGCTGTGATCACAAATCGCAGATATTCGTTTACTCATGAAAAGCAACGTCAGCTAAAAATATGAAAAATGTTCACAAAGTAATAACTTTGTGAAATTTTACTTTTTCCAGTAATATCATGTATCAGATAATATGAGCATGAAAATGAAAATAACATTATGCACTTCTAGTAATTTCTTAAATGAAGATTCGGTAAATACACAAAATTTAGATTATAAAAATTCTCACATATCTTGAGCAGTTAATCAGAAAACGGTTTGAAGATAAATCCGATTTGTATTCTCTTAGTTGACAGAAATGAAATCATTTGATTAAAGCCATAGTAAAATTATCACAATTATTTACAATCCTTTTAAAATGACAAAGCATTTTGCATATTTAATTTGCGCGGCATTTGAATCGTCAGTTCTTAAAGTTAATTTTCCGCACATTTTCCATTTTCCTATCATCAAGTAACCTTTTGTTATTAAACGTTTTCTTCCGCGGAAATTCTACGCCGTGCACGTCTTAAATGCAATTTTTATATTTTATTATATTATATTATATTATTATATTTTTATTATATCTTTTGCTTCGCTAGTAAGAGAAATTTCAAATGAATCCCGAAAAAGCACGATCGAAAAATTTGCAGACTCAGATTTATTCGATTACCATCACAATGTTTGATATCACTGGTAGACGAATTTCAATATTTCACTGCCAGTCCTAATTATCACATGAAACTAAAAAAATATATTCTGTTCCGACATTGTATTCCACAAATGTGTGTGTTTAAATTAATATTTGATGAAAGTTTGTTTAAGCACATAAAAATATTTACTTCTTATTTTTGACGAGCAAAGTAACTTGCTTGAAAACATGACCCTTAGGCTTAATATAGATTGTTTTACAGTAAATTAGAATCATGAGTGGTAGGTTGACTAATACGTAGTCACCATTTATTTGACGAAGCCCAAGTGTCAGAAGAGAAACGTTTCTGATAAAATGCTCAAAGCGTTTGCACACTATTGTTTTACTCTTATGAATACACCATGAGGTCTTACACAGTTTCCCATCAAATGACTGAAAACTGTTACTTTATTAGTATTATCTGAGTAAAATTATAACGTATATGCTACATATTGCCTTTCTCATATAAGATAATCTTGCTGTGTGCAGCTCATGCATTAAATAGAAAATCGAAAGAAATGCAAACTTGTTTCCACTATTGCACTAATGCTTTCAGCTACTCCATGTGATATCAATCTGACAATACTGTACAAACTAGTAAAATTAACTGGTTTGCTTTCCATTAACAATTCCGACTTCATTACTTAAACTCGAGAATATCGAAACCTCCCTTTCGATCACGCTGCGTTTCAGCGCAGATGTTCACCCTTCTTATTATTTGTTTACATTTCTAATTCTCCTTGCGTTTCTTTTCCATGTTCCATTAAAGAATCCTCTGCATTCATCAACAGTAATATTCAGCATTAATTACAAAGATTAGAATTATTGACTTGCAGTCACGTTCATTTAATCGAACTTTAAACCAGGAAAATCCAACGAGGTAGTAATTTCAAGCTTGATCGACCAACTATATCAAGCTCTCGTTCGAAAAAAGATGCATTAGTTTCAAGTAATTAAGCGCTACTTTTCTTCAATCTCAACCTGACTAATCAAGTGACTGCTCACTTTTAGCAGTTTCACCGCCTTCGTTTGCCAGATACATTAACTAATACGGATATATTTTTTTGTTTTGCTCGCATTGTTTCTCATCTTAACTATTCAGTCCGCATAGGTTTTACAGTTTCATAAAAGTTCTTTCGCTTTATTTAAATGAGCATTAATGGCGTTGTAAACTGAGCGGTCTCTTGTTTTTTTTCCAAAATATGATCGACAATAGGGACACATTATACACACATTATATGAAATTGAACCATATTGATGAAATCATTAAAACCTAGGCGTAGCTTCTATATTGTCGCATAAGCATGAAGATGAAATTCAAAATGATTTTTGTCACTTAACTTATGTACCTAATCGAGATTGCATAAAAAATTGCTAGTTGAAATACGTTTCAGCATTTACTCATCAAAATAATTTAGAACATAACACGTAAATCGGGTTTATTTTCGAAAAGTTATGAGAAAATCTTACCGTGTCACACAATTTTTTAGCTTCAGGCTCTCTAATCGCCGTCACGTCTAACAGAAAAACTGAAATAACAAATGCCAGAAATTACGCAATTGTATGAATATACATATAGTAATAGGTATTTTATAAACACTTACCCGCCAACTTTCTCCGTTGGTCTTCAGATTGCTCGTAATAATATTCTACATATCAAAATAGAGAATGTGGGTGATTTATAAGCGAAATAAATTGTAATGAAATATTAAATTTGTGATAATTTCGAAAACTTTTCCATTCATTAATCTGATTTAATTCAGCATACCGTGTTGAAAAATTATCATATGAAAAATTTATTTAAAACTCCATTTGATCAAATATCATTGATTTTAATGGTTTAATACTTTGAAACTATTGTTGTGGTGCGGAGTAAATTGGCGATGAGCGCTACTCACGAGCTTTCGGGTGATATGCTGAACGCTACCCTTAAGCACAATCCCAGAGCACGAAGCACTGAAATATTCCACGACGAAATTCACACACCAGTGATACTTCGGGTTTTGGTAGGATCGTTTGCGAACGGTTCAATTGGCATTAGCCTCGAAAACATGGGAGGAACTACAACGTCAGCCTCTGATTACCGTTATACTCTACTCTAATTAAACCTGTGGTATTTCGTGATAATCGATTTTCTGCGTCACCCGGTTGTAATTTATATTCTTTAGTACGGACACTTTGTTGTTGGCATCCTCCGGTTGATGTCGACCATGGTCGTACCTCACAATCGCATGAATTTCCATGTTCTACAGCATTTTGAATGAATAAGCACTCCGATTCGCGAGGAACAATCTCTCTTGCAGTGCATGCAACGATACTCAATAATCGCGCGCCGAAATGCCAAAGGTTCAAATAGAGTAAAGCAAAAGATATGGAACATGATTGTACAATAAAGCTGTCTGCCACAATTTAATTGTTCATCGCTGGACATTTTGGTGATTTCCGCTCTCAATTTATGCCTGAGCGTAGTGTTCTGCATATCATTCAAAGCTCGTGATTAGCCGAAACGCTAATTTATTTCACATATCCAAACTATGATAAAAGGTAAAATGTTCCAAGTAAACCATATAGTGGCCGAAGAAAAATACATTTTATTGTTTAGTCGGGAACGGGGTACCACAACTATATAATCATGGCTCTGGTAATTTTCCGTGTACCTTACATTCAAACAATTGAATATAATATTTATATTTATTTGCACGCTTTTCCATCACACACAAAACACGAACAGTTTCGAGTTGTTTGCACTCATCAGGTAGATACAGTTAGATCAGCACCCGCATGCGCTCGAAACAGTGGAGGCATGGAAAACAGGAACATGTTGTCCGTATAATCGTTATCCAGTAGTGAAAAACAATCGCAACTTGTTTAATATTTATTGCGTTTTGAGAGTATTGCACAATCAAAAACCAATGACACAATATTGCAGAAGGATTTTGTGTAATGTCACCGAAATATAATAAAAATCTATATTTTCAAGAAAAGTAAGTACAATTTTTGTAATCATTAACATGATACGGCAGGAATTCCCTATCGTCATTCATATGATCAACAATTTTGGAAACCATAATTTTATCTTAATAGCGAGTGTGGCTTATCATCATATTGTAAACAAACCATGAGTAAGGTAGCCGTCCATAATGGCAACAGATATGGTTTTTTCTTTTCGTTGTTGAAGTGTTCTGGACCTGAGGGCGAGCCTCCAATCAAAATCCATGTTCTCGAGATAATCTATCAATATTTCCACCCGCTGGTATTTTGCTTTGTTTCTCCAAAGCGATTTCACTCGATAACAATAGGGCCATCGTGGTTTCAATTCAATATTGAATATTTCAGCAACCTTCCAAGAAAAAATTGAGATGCTTTAAATGTGCTCGATAGATTGTTTGAAAAAATTAAAGAAATTATCGACGAGATAACAATTATTGTTAGTGGTGGTTCTTTATCACTTGAAATCAATAAGAAAAAGGCATTAATCAGAGACATCGACCGAATTTATGGATTCAGCGACTTTATTATATTTCATTCACTTGATAGAAATCTTTATTATACGAATGGTCTTGTTATGTCTGTATGTAATCCTGGCCCACTCCTGGGTAAAAGAAAACTACAACCGTAACTGAACTGTTTTATTCACTGAATGAATATCACAAACTCTGTCGAGTGAAACATATTCGTATTATGTGCCCATAAGTAATATTGATTGATGCTCGATCGATAGTTCATTCACTACAGATCGAAGGGGTTTCGATGATTTATAACGTAACAGTATTTTGAATATTCTTCCAGAAGCCTAATGCTTTACAGTATGTTTCAGTTTTAGACAAAGTACAATTAAAATGGTCCTCATGGAACAAAACCGAATTATGATGGCCATCTGCAATCCAAGAATTCAATAAGATCTGGCTGTGTCAGAGGTACTAACGAAATAATAAATATTCATACTATTTTCCACGAATTGAATGGTTTATCGAATCACAGCAATTCATAAGATTTTATATCACAATACGACCAGATCTACCACACTTATTTTTTCGCAGTTTTCTACTTCTTGATGTGTTTTAACAATATTTGAATTGATCGTTGACGGTTAAATGCGCGTTGATCGCTTGCCAACACTCACGCTTAAATAAACACTGTATCGCTCCAGCGAACTCACAATATTAGATCAATTACGTTCCTTACATGCATTGGTTTATATGTTTACCGCCTGTGATCATTGTTAAACAAGATGAATTTCACTGAAAAACAAAATTCATGAACCACAGACCCATAAATTGTTATAACAAAAAGCGAGCATCATATCAAATAACCCAAGGAAACCAATAATAAATATCTTCACAACCGAAACGTTGAAACGTTGATCAAGTATTCTCTGAAATGTCAGATTTATCTGTTAAATGACTGTGAGTTCCTGTGAATTTTATAATAACATGATAGGTTCAGATCATAATTCACTGAACATAAATATACACTTCTATGCTGGTCTTTTTGGAACACATGATCACAAGTTTGCTCGACACACGTGTTTCGCTCGAGAAACGATTGTGAAATAATTCACGTTATCCAACCTCAAGATTTCAATCTTTGTTTATGGTTTAAATGAACTCACAGAAGAACAGTAGCCCATTCGGTTGCCAATGACATGCAAAATGTCGATTTGGATCACTAAATTATTGGAAAATTGAACATCATTTCTGTGGCAATTTAAACAATAGTGTAACATGTTTCACTATAAAAATTACGCTTCTATGACTGTTTTGGAAAAGTTGGTTTAACCACACTGTTAAATCACATAAGCCGAAATACATGTGGATAAAGTGAAATACATGATAGTGAACAAAAATGCTCATTTGCATGCATTTCCATCACACGCACAACGACCGGTTTCGTGATGTGTACACTCATCAGGTAAGAACAGCACGATCAGGATCCGCATGCGTTGGAGCAGTGGCTAATGCTTATCGAGGTGCGCTTTTAAGCACGGAAATGCATGCACATGATCATTGGGTTTCATGATAATCGTTTTTATCACAATCAACATTTGTTTCAGCATATGTGGATGTAGAGTTTGGTCTAACCAGCCATATCCAAGAGCAACTCATGTGCCATATTACCACTGTTTCAACGCATGTCTACAATGTTTGTTTTATCCCCATCTGATGACCGCTGACAACATGAAACCGGTATCGGCCTGTGTGTGATGAAAATGTATGTAATTGAGCATGTGCGAATACACTTTGCAAAAGATGTTTGAAACAGAATTATATTTAAAGTGAACATTACGTTGGATATGAATAATCTCATTTACCTGAAAATTTGATATTGCAAGTAACATTACTAATTTACATCGGAAACTTGAGAACATTATAGTTACATCGACCATGTCACACACACACTTAGCGACAATTCACAACGTCATTGTTTTGAAGAAATAAACAATATTATTATTTACGGAGATAGCAAATTGTTTTGGAAAATATTGAAGGCATATGGAAGCTTCAAGAGTTTTACCAAAATGAGGGCTTTGTGAAATGTTCCTTAATATAATATCTGATATTTCATCTTCCAACTGAGCTGCTCACAAGAAATTTTATAAAAGCGCAGAGAAGAAGGACGAAATTTTTTTACGCAAATTCAGAAGAGTTCTGCTGCATCTCGTTCAAACGAATTGAATATACTGTTTTGTAGTTGTACATTGTGATTCAATTTACGAAACATAATACAAAGTAGATTCGAAAACTAAGTTCGATCTTTCGTTGTGCCACGTTTCTCTTCAAATATTGTCTACTAAATTTTCTGCAATAATTATTTTAGTGTTTTAAACATTATGCTACTAAAATCTTGTGCAAATTAGTAGATCGCTTTTTTGTGATTTAAACCATTACAAATAACAGAGAATCTTGTCTAGTCAATCAGTGACTATCATACCGAGCAACACATCGTCACGAGCCTTGATGTCCTGATTCGACGGCGTTGACGGGCTTATTGTAAATGAAGATGGGAGCCAAGCAGGTGTATCCAGTTGTTGCAGTTCTTCGATGTATGCGGCCTCAATCCCCAGATAACGGTCAGTAAATTTCATTCAATAGGCTATGTAACCTGATACTCGTGCTTTAAGTAGCACGCCAAAAATGTGCAGCTCCCTCGTGTGCTAATATGTGCAGCATGAGGAATAAGTGGCTGAACTTTCTCTTCTTCTGGTTGTTTCAATCAGCTACCCGCGTACTCACCTTAGGTGATTTCAACATTCCAGACTTAGATTAAGCGTTCAAGTTACGTGTAGTCACCGAGTTATCCTGCATTTTAATCGAATAGCTTTATGATCATGCGTTGCATCAGCATCCACTCTTAACCTTCAATTGTCGGCCAGCGCGAAGGCGTAAGACATTTTAAATACCTATCACAGCTCAACAAAAGTGATCATGTAGTGATTTGCTTGGAAGCGGTACTTAGTTTTCACAAACTTATTTATAGCCCTAGACGCAATTTAGGCTCGTAGACAGGGCTACAGACTTTAAAATCTTCCATTCAGTTCTCTTAAGATTTAAATGTAAGTTCCACTTGACAGCGTACAAGACCTCGCAACTTGCATGATGGAGGTTCATCGAGAGAAGCCGTAGACTAGGTTACTAGATCTTTTCTCACTTACGCGCCGTTGTTCGATAACTGACCTTATTAAAACCATCAAGCTCTTGAAGGGTTTAAGCAGGGTTATCATGAACTACTTCTTTTTCGTAAGCCCCGAGCTGGGCAACCGCTGTGATTCAATCAAACGTGATAAGGAGCGATGTAGACTAGACTCCCGGAAAAAAATCTTCAGCCCCTAGGTGGTTAATTTCTGGAAATGGATTCCAGAAGAAATTATATCGTGCAGTAGTTCCAAAGGTTGTCACAGCCGGGGGTGGTAGTAGGAATGAGCCACCTACTATCTATAAAATGCTCCCACGTGGCGTGCGTTTCAAATAGATTCTGACAACCAAATCCAACTCCTGGCCCACAAGAGTGGCTTACACAAGCCCGGCGGAACTGCTCTAACAGACAGAAGAAGGGTCGGAGGCGAGAGACTGGCGCCTTGAAAGCAATTTGCTTCAGGCAGATAGAGCTCGTCAGCTACTGGCAATCCATTTAGGGGAAGGAAATTCCTGACTCCAAAACCCACTGCCTTGTGGGTCAGCCGATTGCTGGAAAGTCTTTGGGAGAGAACCGCGAGGAAAAATCCGGAGGGAAGCCCCGTTGATAGATAACTGGCGCACAGCGCGTTTATCTGGCAACTTCTTGCTGCCTTGTAGGTTGCACTTGGCTGTGCAAAGGCTAGACAGGTGTACTCGAACAAACACCAAGTGGTGCTGGGGACATCACTTGTACACTATCTCCTATAAACTTCATGATGATGCCTCAATATATATCTCAGCTCTTTGCTACGGCGTTCCCTAGACGCGACGCGCCCTTGGCTCTCTTAGCGGTTAGGGTGAAAATTAAGCTAGCTGATGCCATAAATATCCGTAAGGACTTTTATCTGGGATGCTGGAACGTACGGACACTGCTTGATGTCGGCAATCACGATGCGCTATTTATTGAGCTACTAAGTAGATGTTGCTCGTCTTTTCGAGGTCCGCCTTCTCGGACACGGATCCGAATCGATCAAATTCCCCGGAGGCGATCGTACTTATTGTCTATTTTATAGTGGGCCCGAGGATGGATCTGGTCAGCATGGAGTAGCGATAGCGCTCAGCGACCACGAAAAACAAGCACTCATGTTATGGATGCCTGTATCCCCGAGAATCGCGGTGGTGCGGCTGAGTGGTCACCCTTTGAATATAACAGTCGTTTCAGGGTAATCTCCAACCCTATCAGCCGACCAAAGTACGAAATACGACTTTTATAACCAACTTCAATTCGTAGTCGATAGAGTTGCTGAGAACGACGTACTGGTTGTGGGTGGTGACTGGAACGCTCGTACAGGATTAGCAGATTCCGCAACATACCGAATCCTGGGAAAATTTTGCCTAGGGCAGCGTTGCACGAATGGCGATCGACTGATCGAGTTTGCGGCCTACAATCACCTATGCGTTTGTAACACTTAATTCCAGCACCATAAAACACACTTGGTCACATGGTACTCGAATGATGGTAGAAAGGCTAACCAGATCGATTATGTTCTAATTCGCGCACGTTAGATTTCTTCGGTGCTCGACTGTAGGTCTTATCGTGGAGGCGAAACAGGGAACGCAGCAGGCACTGATTACACACTTGTTCGCGCAAAGCTCCGACTTCGCCTGCTAAATCGCCAAAGGAAGCGCTTAAACTTGGAAGCCTTAGGCAACCCGGCCCAACCTAAGAAGCTCATTGACGATATCGCTGAGCGGTTGGATGGGAGTGATGCATCAGTCGAACAACAGTGGTCCAGACTGAAGACCGCTACTCAGACTGCAGCACTAAAAATCCTAGGCACCGCTTTTCGTCGCCGACGAGATTGGATTTCTCAGAACACCATCGATCTCTCTGCCCGGGCAAGAAACGCCCGAATGCATGGTGCATCTGATTATCGCCTCCTTAGGAGAGCTGCTAAAAGATCAGCCCGCAAGGATCGTCAGCTATATAAGGCGGAAACCACATCCGAAATGGGAGCCGCAGCAAGTATAGGAGACTTTGGACGACTGTTTCGCCTGATTTGCAGAGCACCTGGAAGCTGTGGTTTTTGAACGAATCTTCGAGATTCATCAGGACGGATGATATTTGACCTTCATTAAAAGATAGATAGGTGGGTTGAGCACTTCAGTCAGCTACTAAACCGCCCGTCATCTATCAATGCAGTATTAAATTCCCCAATAAATAGCTGTGAATACCCGGTCAACCGCGAGGCACCATCAGAATACGAGATATCAAGTGTTTTACGACGAATGCAGAATGGTTTATCGCCAGGTGAGGACGGCATTTCCGTTGAACTTATTATTATTATTATCACTGCTACACCGGCTGTTTTTTTCGATCTGGAAGACGGAAGTTTTCCCATCAGACTGGGGAATGTCTATCATTCTACAACTGCCGAAACGTGGAGATAAATCTGTGTGCTCCAATCACCGCGGAATAAGTCCACTCGACACCGCTGCTAAGGTGTATGCATTGCTACTGCTTAATCGGTTATCCGCCGAAAGAAATCCACGCTCCAGAGTTAAACAAAGTGGATTTCGCCCTGGGATGGGTTGCGTAGATCAAATATTTATTTTACACAGCATCCTCGAGCAGCGTGCACGGTATCAACAGCAAACGATATCTTGCTTTATTGACTTCCGCGCCGCCTTCGACTCCGAAGACCGTGGTTGTTTATGGGACATCATGCTATCAGATGAAATTCCGTTAAATCTCGTCAACCTAACCAGAGCCTATTACAGCTCTACAAGGGCACGGGTTCGTGTCTACGGTGAAGAATCGCGTGAATTCAACTCGCACACAGGAATCAGGCAAGGTTGCCGCTATCGCCAGTTATGTTTAACTATGTCGTAGACGAGATAATTAACCAGGTGTTAACAGACTATCAAGGGATGCAAATTTTAACGTATCTATGGATTTCTGACCTTCACTACGCTGACGATATAGTCGTTCTGGGCGACAATACCGAAATGCTGCAAAGCGTTTGAGACCGCATTAGTGCCACAGCCGCGAAACTAGGTCTTGTGATAAACGCGGCTAAAAAACCAAGGCATTTTTTATACCGACACACCAGGCATCCGGACAATTCGCGTCCAGGGTTGTCCGATCGAATGCGTTCCAGTCTTCAAATACATCGGCTCAAGTATATTGCCTAATGGTCAGGCGAAAGATGAATTGAAGTTAAGGGTCAATCGTGCTCGTAATGCGTTTTTGCAGTTGAAGGGCACCCTTTGGCGCAAGCCTTAAAACTAAGACGCGTGTTTATCAAGAAGCGATCTGCTTTTTCTGCTTTATGGATGCGAGACATGGCCTTTAAGGTCACAGGATGTACGCACATTAGAATTGTTCCACCATTGGTGCCTCAGGCTGATCCTGGAAATCCGATATACTGACCATGTATATAACGCAGCCGTACGAGAGCGTAGCAGCGGACTATCTCCACTTTCCGCTCACGTACAACGGCGAAGGCTGCAATGGTTTGGCCACGTCCTCCGAAAGACAGACACAGCACTTCCAAAACTCGTCCTCGACCCCAAACCCGTTCGCACCTGGCGTCGGCGGCAAGGTGGTCAAGTGAAAACCTGGCTGTCAACTGTGAAAGAGGATGCGTACCGTCTACGGAGTTCGCAGGTGGGAACGAGACTATATCACGATCTGCAACGATCTCGCCTACGATCGACGTGTGTGGGCTGGTGCGATCCGAGACATCAATGAAGCCGGCTAATCTACCTGTGAAGCCAGCTGCACAAAAGTAAAGTAAAGTAAATCAATATCGTGCAGTTGTATCGCGAGTATTAGGGAGAGATCGCACCGCATATGTGGTAAGCTTTTTTTTTCAATATGTCTACTAATTGCTATGCAAAATTAGGTAGATTCGGCGTTACCTGGTAAATAATGTAAATGCTACAGCTCTGTTTTTCTAATATAAAACTCTTCCTTAGCTGACCTCTCACGCACTGGTGAAGAGAAATTGCTTTTTTCCCAAATCATTCACAAAGAGGTGCTTTCTAATTACAACACAGATAATCTCTTGTCGTCACGATCGTCGAGGCTATCCAACGGACAATATTAAAAAACATTTTGACAGCGTTTGTTTCTTTTCTGCAGCTATCCAGCGACAGAAATTCTGGACGCTCGATTGGCTGATTAACCACTTAGTGTCCTGTGCACTAGAACTGAACTGAACTGATGATCATGAAGCAAATTCAAATATCCAAATGTTACATGTAGATGAAAAAATATTATTATTATTTTAATATATTAAAAAGTGTTAAATTATTGTATATTGTAAAAAATGCATGAAATAAAATCATTTTAAAACCCCAAAATAAAAATATATTTGTTTACCTGATTTTCCAGCGGTATCTTTATATTGAAACGTGAAACATGTTATTAGCGGAAGTAAAATTAATAAATGGTATATCTAAATATAAATTATATTACATTTCATATTATTTTATTACATATTTTTAGCTTAACGCGTAATGGACAGAAATGTACAGTTTCAAAAGATGAGCATATTGTATTTCCGCGTAAAGAGATGCGTCGAGTACTTAATTCGAGTTTTGTTAGTACTTGGTGGTGGAGCTTGCTTTGTATCAGGACTAATGCGTGTCAAACAATGAAATATCGCTTTCCATTTTCAGGAGTTACTTTTACATTTAATTATACCAACTAGATTATATTTTATTAGCGATAAATGAGGTAAAATATAATTATCCGTTTAGTTGTTAATCTTGCAAATTTTTAATTCAATTTATAAAAAAATTCCAACGATTATTATCCTAACGGCATTTATTACCTTCCAAAGAGGCTATCGAGTGTGTGTAACATAAACGAAACGGAATAAACCACACGCACATTTTTCATTGGCATGTTTCTTTATTTCAGATGATGTAATCAAAATCTCTCAACATGTTTTCGACTCTCCCTGTCTGCCATTATTTGAAGCGATATCGGTCTGACACACTCATAGAAACAAACATACAAATTCGTTATTACCGTAATCCTTTGGTGTTGTTAAGTGTGAACGTTAGACATAATAACTTGAATAATTGCACAAGTGATTCCAAGTGTCATTTTGATATGAAACATCAGGTGATTCTCAACAACCGGTCACGTTTCGTTGTTTCGCATATTATCATGAAACTTATATAATCCATCGTATGTTTCGTTTTTCAAGCATATTCTTATATGAAACTTTTTATAAAATGTCCGAAATTTACGTTGGTTCGCGATCGCTCTCTAGAGGATTTCTGCTTTTGGTCCCTTGCGATATTCCAGAGGTTGGTATTCTCAACACCAGCTGAACGTTTTCGTCTTCGGCGAATTACACCATATTTTACACGGTCGAATTCAAAAGTGCGAGATCGTCTACTCATTTAGTAATAAGAGCTCTCGGGCTAATATTTTCAGCGTCTCGACTTCGAGGCAAAATCTAACGCTACTTGGTCCATCGTTTCTTACAAAGATGACGAACAAATATAGACCGGAAGATAACTTGTATGCGAATTTACTGCTCGTCGATGAGGTTACGTAACCTTAACGTTTTTGTGATATACTGTGGGTTTTTCCAAATGCTTCCTTCCAGGCGTTAACTATGTTAAGCTCGCTTTCTCGCGGAATTCGCTGAATTGAATAGCAAATGTAGCTTTAATTTCGTTTCTACATCCAGAAAGAACGAAGTTCGATTGTTATCAAGTATTCTATACGTAGCTTGAAATAGTTTGGTTGTGCGATTGTTGTTTTTATAATCCATAATCCTACTATTCAAATGCACATAATTCAAAAATGGTTGATCCGATGAATGGAGCAAGATGCGCTTTATCTCTACGTTAATATTTCGTCCAATGTTACAGAGTCATAAGCTTTTGTAATCATTATTCAGATAATCGCGGTAAATTATTCAGTTGTGAATCAACTCAAGGTAAAAATTTGCGAACGCACCTCAATGAAATATGAGTCAATAATAATAAAACACATTTGGAAAAGACGATAAACATGACATTATGTAGATCAGATAAATATTGAGATAGGAGTGTATAATGCATGCCTATTCCTTAGTTGATAACGATGAATATAATACATTTTGCACATTCTAATTTAAAAATCCAGGTTTTGATGAATGTAACAATCCGAGGTGATTATATAATCGAAATATTATTTATTGCTAATTCGCCAAAGGTAAGTCTTTGATAATCTAGTAAAGATATTAGCATATACTTTAGGTGGTGTGACCATTTTTGTACTGCTCCTGTTGAGTGATTGTGGATCGCAACAATAGAATAACTACACAAATTTATTTAGCGTTTCGAGAAAATACTTAGTTTTTAAGACGGATTAGGAAATTACATACAACGAACGGAAAGGTGCAAACAACCAGCAAAATTATATCGGAATTTCTGTACTGAATGAAACAACAAATCCAACCAACCGTCACTCGGCATTGTTTGATACTCGTAGATGAGTTCCGGACCGAGCACCATGGTCTGTCTTAGTACCATGGACACAGGCCAGGTTTCCGGGTATCGTGTTAAGTTTTCTCTTTGGTACAGGTTCATTTTAATGTCCATCTGGGCACATGTCGGTGTGTCCGGTGTACCATTTAGTATTCTGTTTCCCATAAATTGGATATTGTTTCCGGCTCGATTCAGAAGTTCAGTAAGCTGAATTGGGAAAGAATGAAACATATTAATCTTGCACCATTTTGCCTAAGTTAACGGAATATCATGAAAATTAGTCTAATGAATTTTAGGAGTTAATTAATATTCCACCTCTAGAGCTAGCTACTTCAATGTTTAGTAGCAATGAGGCTTATACAATGAACGCGCTTACGACACATTATTCCTACAGTATTTCAAGTACAGCATGGCTCACCATTATCAATAGTTTTGAGGCCAGCAACACTAGTACAAAGAGAATATATATACCACGATATTTTGTTTAGTGCAACTCACTTGATTCTTTAGTGAATTTAAGACATCCGGATTGTCGAGATCCTCTGGTTGAATGGGTTGTTGAGAAAATCGATTTTTTTCGAGAGGAAATGTCACGCGTA
>JACCGJ010011284.1:0-14516 GCA_013407085.1 Atriophallophorus winterbourni | reverse complement strand
TAATCCAGATATAGGAGATCCCATTGGAGTTCCTTTCATTTGTTTATAAAAGCGATCATTGAATTTGAAGTTGGTCTGTAGACACAATTCTAGCAGTTGCAGTATGCTCTGCTTGCTCAAGCGGTTTCCGTCGTGTTCCGTTCCTCGTTCATCCAACAATTGTGATACGGTTTGCAACGCAAGGGTTGTGTCGATTGATGTGAATAGTGAGGTCACGTCAAAAGAAACCATGATTTCATCGTCTTCAATGGTCACATCTTTAACCTTCTGTAGAAATTTCGTTGACGAATCCACGGAGTACTCCGATCCCTGTGTAAGGTAAAGCAATCTTTTCCGCATTTCTTTGCACAGTTTATATGTAGGTGCCCCGGGCAGTGACACGATTGGGCGTAGCGGAATACCTTCCTTGTGAATTTTTGGTAGCCCGTAGAAGCGTGGTAAGCTTGAGCCTTCTGGTTTCATTCTGATATGTTCGGCAGCGCTGAGTTGTCCCATAAACTTGAGTTTCTTCAATGTTGCTATTATTTTATTTTCCAACTGTTTGGTCTGGTCTTCGCTGGTCTCGCGATATGTAGTGGTGTCTTGCAAGAGTTGTTCAGCCTTGTGTATATATTCGTCTTTGTCCATAACCACTGTCACACGTCCTTTGTCTGCTGGTAATATGACAATATTTCTGTCTTTCCGTAAATTGTTCATCGCTGTAATTTCATTGCGCGACAGAACTGGATGCTCTTTGTTCGTAATAAGTGCGGGAATTATTCTGTGGCGAATATTTTCTTGCATTTCTTCTGAGATTGACTGTGACTTTAGCACACCTTCCAGACTTGCGATAAATTCTGTATGATCAGCGTCTTTGCAGTTGAAGTTCAAACCACGACTAAGTACCTGCTCTTCTTCAGCTGATAACGTTCGGTTCGATAAATTTTTGACCCAGTTTGTTCCAAGACATTCCCCCTGTTTTGGTTTGATTAACCTCATCTTGTTGTCAAGGGCTTGACGCTTTTTCACCTTTGAGTTCTCTGCTGTAACGGTGATTGCGACCGCAAGTTGTTGCGTCATCTCATCACCGAGTTGACCGCGGCAAAAGCTCTGTTCCATTTGAACGACGTTTGAGTAATTATTGATTCGCTTGTGTGCATTGGAGATGAGAAGTCGAATCCATTCTCTGCTTTGTTTGTCTGCCAGCTGTTGTGCTTCGAGAGTATTGATGGGCGGTTTTCGTTGTACTGACTTCGGGAACACGTCTTGTCGTTGGCATTCGTGTAAAAAGAAAAGCTGCTCCTGGGTTGCTGCGATTTTTCTACTGAATGTTTCCCAACGTCTTGCATGTTTTAGTGTATCACGCCCGTGATTGTTCGATATAGTTTTGAAAACACGTAGCTCAGGTACAGGATTGTAAGACATAGTTGTTCTCCGAGCTGATATGGTTGATTGCGGACGTTTCGTCACCAAACTAGATTACATCATCAGCGGAACTTCTTTCGAAGTGATTGGGCGACGGGCGATATTCCAATTTATTCGCTTCTCTGCGATCTCATCTAGTGTGATTGGCTGATCTTCTTGATTGTGCCCTTTGTTGGCGTGTTCTCATTGGTCCGTAGATTGCATCCAATTGAATGTGTTCATTGATTGATCGTGCTGTCGAATGCCATGCTTCAAGGAACTCCCGTATATGTCGAGTTCTGCCTTTTGCGATTATCTCTGTTTCATCCCAATTAAACTCGTGTCCCTCTTGATCCATGTGCGCCGATATTACCGACTTGTGATCATGTCGTCGAGTAGCCAATTTGTGTTCGTGTATCCTTGTTTCTAATCTTCTTCCAGTCTGTCGGATATAGTTTTTGTCACAATTAGAACATGGAATTCTGTACACAACGTTGTTTCTTTCTTCTTTTGCAAACGTGTCCTTGATTTTTACCAGCTGACTTCTCAGAGTGGACATCGGTTTGTGTGCGACATTGATTCCGAGCGGACGTAATATTCTTGCCGTAATTTCTGAAATATTTTGTATATACGGGAGTGTCGCTCTTGTCGTGTTTGTATTGTTTTCGTGTGAGTGAATTGTTACGTCTTTGTTGCGAATGATGAATCCTCTTGGGTAACCGTTTTTCTGGAATAGTTTGAATAAATATTTCTTCTCTTCTTTCTTGAGTTGTTCGGTACTGCAATGTGTTTTCGCGCGGTTAAACAGCGTTCGTACGCAGCTCCGTTTGTGCGTGACCGGGTGCTTGCTTCTGAAGTTTAGGATTTGATCCGTGTTTGTTCCTTTCCTGTAAACACATGTTTCAAGGTTTCCCGTCTCTGTTCTTCGCACGTTTACGTCCAAAAATGGTAGACAGTTGTTCGCTTCGATTTCCTTTGTAAATTGAATTCCCGTTAAGACGCAGTTGAGTAGTCGATGTGCATCCTCTAAGTTTTCTTTCTTCAGAATCACGAACGTATCATCGACGTATCGGCTCCAGAATTTGGGTTGAATTAGCGGCAAGGCGATTCGCTCCAGTCTTTGCATTACGGCTTCCGCTAGTAATCCAGATATAGGTGATCCCATTGGAGTTCCTTTCATTTGTTTATAAAAGCGGTCATTGAATTTGAAGTTGGTCTGCAGACATAATTCTAGCGGTTGCAGTATGCTCTGCTTGCTCAAGCGGTTTCCGTCGTGTTCCGTTCCTCGTTCATCCAACAATTGTGATACGGTTTGCAACGCAAGGGTTGTGTCGATTGATGTGAATAGTGAGGTCACGTCAAAAGAAACCATGATTTCATCGTCTTCTATGGTCACATCTTCAACCTTCTGTAGAAATTTCGTTGACGAATCCACGGAGTACTCCGATCCCTGTGTAAGGTAAAGCAATCTTTTTCGCATTTCTTTGCACAGTTTATATGTAGGTGCCCCGGGCAGTGACACGATTGGGCGTAGCGGAATACCATCCTTGTGAATTTTTGGTAGCCCGTAGAAGCGTGGTAAGCTTGAGCCTTCTGGTTTCATTCTGATATGTTCGGCAGCGCTGAGTTGTTCCATAAACTTGAGTTTCTTCAATGTTGCTATTATTTTATTTTCCAACTGTTTGGTCTGGTCTTCGCTGGTCTCGCGATATGTAGTGGTGTCTTGCAAGAGTTGTTCAGCCTTGTGTATATATTCGTCTTTGTCCATAACCACTGTCACACGTCCTTTGTCTGCCGGTAATATGACAATATTTCTGTCTTTCCGTAAATTGTTCATCGCAGTAATTTCATTGCGCGACAGAACTGGATGCTGTTTGTTCGTAATAAGTGCGGGAATTATTCTGTGGCGAATATTTTCTTGCATTTCTTCTGAGATTGACTGTGACTTTAGCACACCTTCCAGACTTGCGATAAATTCTGTATGATCAGCGTCCTTGCAGTTGAAGTTCAAACCACGACTAAGTACCTGCTCTTCTTCAGCTGATAACGTTCGGTTCGATAAATTTTTGACCCAGTTTGTTCCAGGACATTCCCTCTGTTTTGGTTTGATTAACCTCATCTTGTTGTCAAGGGCTTGACGCTTTTTCACCTTTGAGTTCTCTGCTGTAACGGTGATTGCGACCGCAAGTTGTTGCGTCATCTCATCACCGAGTTGACCGCGGCAAAAGCTCTGTTCCATTTGAACGACGTTCCAGTAATTATTGATTCGCTTGTGTGCATTGGAGATGAGAAGTCTAATCCATTCTCTGCTTTGTTTGTCTGCCAGCTGTTGTGCTTCGAGAGTATTGATGGGCGGTTTTCGTTGTACTGACTTCGGGAACACGTCTTGTCGTTGGCATTCGTGTAAAAAGAAAAGCTGCTCCTGGGTTGCTGCGATTTTTCTACTAAATGTTTCCCAACGTCTTGCATGTTTTAGTGTATCACGCCCGTGATTGTTCGATATAGTTTTAAAAACACGTAGCTCAGGTACAGGATTGTAAGACATAGTTGTTCTCCGGCTGATATGGTTGATTGCGGACGTTTCGTCATCAAACTAGATGACATCATCAGCGGAACTTCTTTCGAAGTGATTGGGCGACGGGCGATATTCGAATTTATTCGCTTCTCTGCGATCTCATCTTGTGTGATTGGCTGATCTTCTTGATTGTGCCCTTTGTTGGCGTGTTCTCATTGGTCCGTAGATGGCATCCAATTGAATGTGTTCATTGATTGATCGTGCTGTCGAGTGCCATGCTTCAAGGAACTCCCGTATATGTCGAGTTCTGCATTTTGCGATTATCTCTGTTTCATCCCAATTGAACTCGTGTCCTTCTTGATCCATGTGCGCCGATATTACCGACTTGTGATCATGTCGTCGAGTAGCCAATTTGTGTTCGTGTATCCTTGTTTCTAATCTTCTTCCAGTCTGTCCGATATAGTTTTTGTCACAATTAGAACATGGAATTTTGTATACAACGTTGTTTCTTTCTTCTTTTGCAAACGTATCCTTGATTTTTACCAGCTGACTTCTGAGAGTGGACATCGGTTTGTGTGCGACATTGATTCCGAGCGGACGTAATATTCTTGCCGTAATTTCTGAAATATTTTGTATATACGGGAGTGTCGCTCTTGCCGTGTTTGTATTGTTTTCGTGTGAGTGAATTGTTACGTCTTTGTTGCGGATGATGAATCCTCTTGGCTAACCGTTTTTCTGGAATAGTTTGAATAAATATTTCTCCTCTTCTTTCTTGAGTTGTTCGGTACTGCAATGTGTTTTCGCGCGGTTACACAGCGTTCGTACGCAGCTCCGTTTGTGCGTGACCGGGTGCTTGCTTCTGAAGTTTAAGATTTGATCCGTGTTTGTTCCTTTCCTGTAAACACTTGTTTCAAGGTTTCCCGTCTCTGTTCTTCGCACGTTTACGTCCAAAAATGGTAGACAGTTGTTCGCTTCGATTTCCTTTGTAAATTGAATTCCCGTGAAGACGCAGTTGAGTAGTCGATGTGCATCCTCTAAGTTTTCTTTCTTCAGAATCACGAACGTATCATCGACGTATCGACTACAGAATTTGGGTTGAATTAGCGGCAAGGCGATTCGCTCCAGTCTTTGCATTACGGCTTCCGCTAGTAATCCAGATATAGGTGATCCCATTGGAGTTCCTTTCATTTGTTTATAAAAGCGATCATTGAATTTGAAGTTGGTCTGCAGACATAATTCTAGCCGTTGCAGTATGCTCTGCTTGCTCAAGCGGTTTCCGTCGTGTTCCGTTCCTCGTTCATCCAACAATTGTGATACGGTTTGCAACGCAAGGGTTGTGTCGATTGATGTGAATAGTGAGGTCACGTCAAAAGAAACCATGATTTCATCGTCTTCAATGGTCACATCTTTAACCTTCTGTAGAAATTTCGTTGACGAATCCACGGAGTACTCCGATCCCTGTGTAAGGTAAAGCAATCTTTTCCGCATTTCTTTGCACAGTTTATATGTAGGTGCCCCGGGCAGTGACACGATTGGGCGTAGCGGAATACCATCCTTGTGAATTTTTGGTAGCCCGTAGAAGCGTGGTAAGCTTGAGCCTTCTGGTTTCATTCTGATATGTTCGACAGCGCTGAGTTGTCCCATAAACTTGAGTTTCTTCAATGTTGCTATTATTTTATTTTCCAACTGTTTGGTCTGGTCTTCGCTGGTCTCGCGATATGTAGTGGTGTCTTGCAAGAGTTGTTCAGCCTTGTGTATATATTCGTCTTTGTCCATAACCACTGTCACCCGTCCTTTGTCTGCCGGTAATATGACAATATTTCTGTCTTTCCGTAAATTGTTCATCGCAGTAATTTCATTGCGCGACAGAAATGGATGCTCTTTGTTCGTAATAAGTGCGGGAATTATTCTGTGGCGAATATTTTCTTGCATTTCTTCTGAGATTGACTGTGACTTTAGCACACCTTCCAGACTTGCGATAAATTCTGTATGATCAGCGTCCTTGCAGTTGAAGTTCAAACCACGACTAAGTACCTGCTCTTCTTCAGCTGATAACGTTCGGTTCGATAAATTTTTGACCCAGTTTGTTCCAAGACATTCCCCCTGTTTTGGTTTGATTAACCTCATCTTGTTGTCAAGGGCTTGACGCTTTTTCACCTTTGAGTTCTCTGCTGTAACGGTGATTGCGACCGCAAGTTGTTGCGTCATCTCATCACCGAGTTGACCGCGGCAAAAGCTCTGTTCCATTTGAACGACGTTCGAGTAATTATTGATTCGCTTGTGTGCATTGAAGATGAGAAGTCGAATCCATTCTCTGCTTTGTTTGTCTGCCAGCTGTTGTGCTTCGAGAGTATTGATGGGCGGTTTTCGTTGTACTGACTTCGGGAACACGTCTTGTCGTTGGCATTCGTGTAAAAAGAAAAGCTGCTCCTGGGTTGCTGCGATTTTCCTACTGAATGTTTCCCAACGTCTTGCATGTTTTAGTGTATCGCGCCCGTGATTGTTCGATATAGTTTTGAAAACACGTAGCTCAGGTACAGGATTGTAAGACATAGTTGTTCTCCGAGCTGATATGGTTGATTGCGGACGTTTCGTCATCAAACTACATGACATCATCAGCGGAACTTCTTTCGAAGTGATTGGGCGACGGGCGATAATCGAATTTATTTGCTTCTCTGCGATCTCATCTTGTGTGATTGGCTGATCTTCTTGATTGTGCCCTTTGTTGGCGTGTTCTCATTGGTCCGTAGATTGCATCCAATTGAATGTGTTCATTGATTGATCGTGCTGTCGAATGCCATGCTTCAAGGAACTCTCGTATATGTCGAGTTCTGCCTGTTGCGATTATCTCTGTTTCATCCCAATTGAACTCGTGTCCTTCTTGATCCATGTGCGCCGATATTACCGGCTTGTGATCATGTCGTCGAGTAGCCAATTTGTGTTCGTGTATCCTTGTTTCTAATCTTCTTCCAGTCTGTCCGATATAGTTTTTGTCACAATTAGAACATGGAATTCTGTATACAACGTTATTTCTTTCTTCTTTTGCAAACGTGTCCTTGATTTTTACCAGCTGACTTCTCAGAGTGGACATCGGTTTGTGTGCGACATTGATTCCGAGCGGACGTAATATTCTTGCCGTAATTTCTGAAATATATTGTATATACGGGAGTGTCGCTCTTGCCGTGTTTGTATTGTTTTCGTGTGAGTGAATTGTTACGTCTTTGTTGCGGATGATGAATCCTCTTGGGTAACCGTTTTTCTGGAATAGTTTGAATAAATATTTCTCCTCTTCTTTCTTGAGTTGTTCGGTACTGCAATGTGTTTTCGCGCGGTTGAACAGCGTTCGTACGCAGCTCCGTTTGTGCGTAACCGGGTGCTTGCTTCTAAGGTTTAAGATTTGATCCGTGTTTGTTCCTTTCCTGTAAACACTTGTTTCAAGGTTTCCCGTCTCTGTTCTTCGCACGTTTACGTCCAAAAATGGTAGACAGTTGTTCGCTTCGATTTCCTTTGTAAATTGAATTCCCGTGAAGACGCAGTTGAGTAGTCGATGTGCATCCTCTAAGTTTCCTTTCTTCAGAATCACGAACGTATCATCGACGTATCGACTCCAGAATTTGGGTTGAATTAGCGGCAAGGCGATTCGCTCCAGTCTTTGCATTACGGCTTCCGCTAGTAATCCAGATATAGGTGATCCCATTGGAGTTCCTTTCATTTGTTTATAAAAGCGATCATTGAATTTGAAGTTGGTCTGCAGACATAATTCTAGCAGTTGCAGTATGCTCTGCTTGCTCAAGCGGTTTCCGTCGTGTTCCGTTTCTCGTTCATCCAACAATTGTGATACGGTTTGCAACGCAAGGGTTGTGTCGATTGATGTGAATAGTGAGGTCACGTCCCCAAAGAACCAGATTTCATTCGTCTCTATGGATCCACATCTTTAACATTCTTTCTGTACAATATTCGTTGACGAATCCACGGTACTCCGATCCCTGTTGTAATGTAAATCAATCTTTTTTCGCATTTTCTTTGCACAGTTTATTGTAGGTGCCCCGTGCAGTGACACGATAGCGTAGCGGGATACATCCTTTGAATTTTTTGGGTAGCCCCTTAGAAGCTTGGTAGCTTTAGCCTTCTGGTTTCATTCAGGGGGAGGGTGGGTGTATGTTCGGCAGCGCTGAGTTGTCCCCATAAACTTGAGTTTCTTCAATTTGCTATTATTTTTTTTCCACTGTTCTGGTCTGGTCTTCCTGCTCGCGATTTAGTTGGTGTCCTTTGCAAGAGTTTTTCAGCCTTGTGTATATATTCGTCTTTGTCCCAACCACTGTCACCCGTCCTTGTCTGCCGGTAATATACACTTTCTGAATCTTTCCGTAAATTGTTCCATCGCAGTCATTTCATGGCGCTCCAGAACCTGGATGCTCTTTGTTTCGATAAGTGCGGGAATTCTTCTGTGGCGATTGTTCTTGGCATTTCTTCTGATTTGACTGTACCCTAGCCACCTCCCCGACTTGCGAATAAATTCTGTATGATCAGCGTCCTTGTCAGTTGATTCAAACCACGACTAAGTACTGCTCTTCTTCAGTGATACGTTCGGTTGCGATAAATTTTTGATCCCAGTTGTTTCCAAGACATCCCCCCTGTTTGGTTTGATTACCTCATCTTGTTGTCAAGGGCCTTGACGCTTTTCACCTTGAGTTCTCTGCTGTAACGGTGATTGCGACCGCAGTGTTGCGTCTCTCATCACCGAGTTGACCTTGGCAAAAGCTCTGTTGCCATGTGAACACGGTTCGAGTAATTATTGATTCGCTTGTGTGGCATTGTAGATGAGAATCGAATCCCTTTCTCTGCTTTGTTGTCTGCCAGCTGTTGTGCTTCGAGAGTATTGATGGGCGGTTTTCGTTGTACTGACTTCGGGAACACGTCTTGTCGTTGGCATTCGTGTAAAAAGAAAAGCTGCTCCTGGGTTGTTGCGATTTTTCTACTGAATGTTTCCCAACGTCTCGCATGTTTTAGTGTATCACGCCCGTGATTGTTCGATATAGTTTTGAAAACACGTAGCTCAGGTATAGGATTGTAAGACATAGTTGTTCTCCGAGCTGATATGGTTGATTGCGGACGTTTCGTCATCAAACTAGATGACATCATCAGCGGAACTTCTTTCGAAGTGATTGGGCGACGGGCGATATTCGAATTTATTCGCTTCTCTGCGGTCTCATCTTGTGTGATTGGCTGATCTTCTTGATTGTGCCCTTTGTTGGCGTGTTCTCATTGGTCCGTAGATTGCATCCAATTGAATGTGTTCATTGATTGATCGTGCTGTCGAATGCCATGCTTCAAGGAACTCCCGTATATGTCGAGTTCTGCCTTTTGCGATTATCTCTGTTTCATCCCAATTGAACTCGTGTCCTTCTTGATCCATGTGCGCCGATATTACCGACTTGTGATCATGTTGTGTTCGTGTATCCTTGTTTCTAATCTTCTTCCAGTCTGTCCGATATAGTTTTTGTCACAATTAGAACCTGGAATTCTGTACACGACGTTGTTTCTTTCTTCTTTTGCAAACGTGTCCTTGATTTTCACCAGCTGACTTCTCAGATTGGACATCGGTTTGTGTGCGACATTGATTCCGAGCGGGCGTAATATTCTTGCCGTAATTTCTGAAATATTTTGTATATACGGGAGTGTTGCTCTTGCCATGTTTGTATTGTTTTCGTGTGAGTGAATTGTTACGTATTTGTTGCGGATGATGAATCCTCTGGGGTAAACCGTTTTCTGGAATAGTTGAATAAATATTTTCCTCTTCTTTCTTGAGTTGTTTCGGCCTGCACATGTGTTTCGCGCGGTTCCCATTACACTCCCGTGGTTTTTAAACCCATATAGAATATTTCCTGCAGGTCTAATACCTTATTTGAAGGTTTTTATCCTTCGACATTTAGCAACTTCGATTCAGCATGTCTAAGCGCATTGGCGTATGTACTCCGTAGCTTTGCAACTCCATCATTATGCAGCCCAATTCGCCAAGGTTGTAGGCTACTTAGGCAGCCTTACTTCCGATTGTTTGGTCATCCATATCACCATGGGACCTTCCGCCGTAACACCATCATTCCCTTCTGCACGATGTGCAATCGTGCAGCATTTCTGTGCTGTGCGGCTAACATCGTGCTAAATTGATTGACTGACGGTAGTGAGCTGCATGCTGAAACACGCTGGAGTCTCACCACCATTTCTATTTCCACCCCATATCTGTCTAGGCCTGGGCAACTTGACAATATCTTAGCCCACGTGCAGTCTGTGACTGTGCGGCACTTTGCCTTGACCGGGCTTGTACTTTCATACATCATACCATCATTGCTTCCATGACTCCAATTCTATGCTTTTCCAATGCGCTATTTAATGCCAAGTACACCTCATGGTAGTACTCAACGCACAGAAAACGATCATTTGTTTGTTTTTCCAGAGTGCTCACCCCAAAGATATTCCCCCAGTTCCATCAGCGCTGATTCCCCGTGTAATGCTGTGCCCTCTTCGAATACGACGCTGTAGGTTGATTCGTTGAATTTAATTCCTCATTCTGAGTGGGCTGTTCATCTCTCGAAAGTCCTTTTTGTGGTTCTGTTCTCCATAACCAACCATGCACCATTAGTATATTTCATTCTCTTGGTTTCTGCATTTCAATTATTCATTGTCACTAAATATTTTCAGCTTTCTCATGTCAAGACAAAACATAAAGAGAAGCATAATGGCAACAAGACTGCCGCGATTTCTTCGTTGCATCTCATTATACTGGAATGCATGTAACAGCGTGTTTCCCGTGTAGGGCAGAAATGCATTGACTGCCCTGAGAGGGGATGATTGCTTATGGTACAAAGTGCCAGCAATATATCGATTTACAATTTCCCCGATCAGCCAATCGTGGGGTCATCGATCAGTCCTTCATGGGAAGATTTAAGGCGCCATCGGAACTTTATTTCCCACCATCAGGTTTCGCATTTCATCTCATTTGAATGCTCTGACTGGCTTGCGTTGAATGCACAATCCTAAATTTTGTTCAGACCATGGTCAACTTGCTTTTGGACTTGGTTTGTCCTCATCGTCTTAGCGGCATATTGGTTGGGTTCGCTTGAGTTGGACTCTTACTTGCGCGCCAGACCCGCGGACAATCAGAGCAAGGTGATCATGGGAATTGACTGATTTCTCTGTTATCCAATTGTGATTGTTATTCTGAGGTCGGGCGACTCATATTGAGTCATTGAGCTTGTGCTCGAACGCGTCTTTGTAGCTGACATTCTCGTTTTTAAACCTTCGATCGACAGAGGTTTGTTTAATTTTACCACCGAACACTCAATGCACGGACGCTTTCAGTTTAGACCATTGCACACGCAATGCTTACAAGCTAAGGGTTCCTGATGTGATACTTGAGTATAGTTTGCAAATCTCATCACTTACTTCAGGACATTACCACTCAAGGCTGCTCCAAACAATTTGGAACTAAATATTTCAACGACAATCACAAATCTCAAGGTGGATCAGAATGAAGAACCATGCCATGAGTTGTTGATACAATGTCATAATTTGTAAACGGGATCGGGATCAATATTTTTTTGTTTACACACCATGTGACATGCAGTGGAGAAGATGATGCACTTATTCGTGCTCGACAGATGCGCCCCTTCGAATTTGGTTTAGTTCTTGTATATATGTTTCGGTACTGCCAGGTCGCGCACGGCTCAACAAATGTACAATCAGGGACAAAAGCCTTCTATCAGATGGCCTGATGTTGCGGTAGCGGTTTGTGAACGTGTTTATGTATGACCAAATTGATGTGTTGCTCACATCCCCTGAACTTACACTACTACCGGTTTCTGGCTGTTTGCCGTCATCAGGTGGAGACAATAAGACTAGGTTCGTGTATGGTTTGTCTGTCGTTACAGGCGTATCTGTTGATGCTCTTGGAGTACATCACCCCGTATGCAACGTAGTTGTTCCTTCGGGCTCATCAACCAACCATGTTTTTCTGTTTCGTCACCTCGCAGAGCCAGTTCGATATGGCTTCGCCTTTAAACCCTTATTTGCGACTAATTTAATAGCGTATTTAGCCCTCATATTGATCGTGACTGAAGTCACATGTTGTTATGCACTCTGCGTTATTCGTGAAGCTTAGCGGGACATCGCGTCCCAAAGTCGATCATTGTCAACTTCCACAATTCTGAACGATTTGTCTCGTTTCCGTTGCTAATTTATTTTCTGTTAATTGCCCTGATCTTCTTTATTTATTCCCCAAGACGGCTTTGATAATTAGTGTACTCCCATCCTGATGCTATTTCTACTATCCACACTGTTTCACTTGATGTGATCAAAATAACGTCCCATTCTATCGATCAATCATTCAGTACAACGGAAACGTCTCCCCTGGTCACCAGCTTGGCTAATTCCGTTCCCAATGATTGCGAACGAAATCCATCGGGAAACATTCAAGACACGGACACTTGGTCAATGTTCCGTTGTCCAAAGTTCACAGATCGTACGACTCGTGAAGAAGTGGACCAAATTCTCACAGACCCTACCACCGAAATTGTTCCCGTTGTTTCGTCCGATGGGCACGCGGCACTGGCCTTGACACGACCGACTTTAGTCACACCTGTTTGGATTTGCGCTCCTGCCGCGTTTGGCCAGGTTCATTCTGTGAGTGTTTTGACAGTTCTCCGTTTTTGCTAATTCCGTGAATTTAGCGTCAGTGGACTGATTTGCTGTTTATCCACTCACACACACAGTTACATCTCTCACCAAATGGCCACGTGATCTGGTGCCTGCGGCAATCGCGGAAAGGAGACTTTTCTGTTGATGTCTGCTTAGAGCAAAATGGCGTTCGTGCCCTAGTTGGTTGCTGGTTTTCTGATCAACCAGGCAAATGGGAACATGAGGTACTTATACGTGTCACTAGCCTCGATCTTTTAAACAACTTCGCAGCATTTACAACTACGTCTGGCATTACCAAGGTGAGCGTTGTCGCGTGTTTTCTCGCTCCTTCAACGCGTTTCATTTTCACTAGTTAGTTGGAAATATTTCACTCGTTTCCCGCACTAGCAAATCTTCGTCACTTTGAGTGAAATATACATCATATCTGCTTCCTTGATCGTTTTGTTGCAGGTCCAGCTTGGTCTCTCGAATAATCGACCCTGCTGCCAGTCATACTCTTGGCCGTGTCCAGGCTATCACGTTTTCCAAGTCGCTGCGACCAGTACCGGCATGCTGTTAGCCCTGGCCGTTGCCCAACCAGCTGCGGATGCAGTGCAACCTCGGACTCGCGAATTCGTACGTTGTTTTGTGTTTAGTTTTATTCTATCTATCTATCTATCTATCTATCTATCTATCTATCTATCTATCTATCTATCTATCTATCTATCTATCTATCTATCTATTTATCTATCTGTCCATCCATCCATTCATCCATCCATCCCTCTATCTCTCAGTCTGTCTCTGAACGACCTCATGGCACTTAACCTGCTTCATGGATTGTGATATTATACCTAACTATATGAATGTAGTTTGATGGAGTCCATGCGGCGTAGGGGCGTTTGTTGACCAGAAAACAGTATGCAGTAAAGCTAAATTGATGTTTCGCCACCGTTGACGTGCGGCAGTTGTTCGTTTTCCAAAGACGCTTACCGACCGGCGTACAATAGAACAAACGCCTACATAACACGCGACCGAAGGCTCTGACTAGTTGACAGCTTTAGCAACACCTGCATCTTCAATGGACATTTATACTACACTTATAATTTTCTATACTTTTACTATATTATAATCTTGGAGAAAAATCAAAATCCAACCTGGTAAATGCTGCTTACTCTATGTATTTGTGTGTTATAATTGTTGTGTGCCTTAATATCTTTGATTATTAATTACTCATCTTTCCTCAAATCGTTTTCTATTTCTATTTTATTTCTCATATCTGTCTAGGCCTGGGCAACCTGCAGTATCTTCGCCCACGTGTAGACTCTGACTGTACTGAACTTTGCCTGGATCAGGCTTGTGCTTTCATACATAGATACATAAATCGTTTTCCACGTCGTTTCGCTTTGAAGCGTTGGTTATTCGTGATTGCGCCATCTCTGTGGCTACATGTCGATAAACAACCTGATATGTTGGCTGTAAATTCCTGAAACTATTGTAGCGGAAATTGGGCCTCAAACAGAAGTTGACTGATTTCTATTTACCAGCGTGAGCATAGCGTAAATAGACGTGGTACTAGGAATAGCGTTGGGTTTGTTAAAGTTGTTGAGAAAGAATGTAGATCCAGGACTACCTTGGCTAGCTTTGCTTGTCGAATCAAATGCACCAAGCAAATCTCTACAACAAAACCGGCAGCAAACTTGATTGTGAGCCATACCTCGCAGTGTCACTAGTCACTATAACCCAACCAGTGTGAAGAGTCCTTATTTCTTCGCTTTTCACTATCCAAGTTTCACTTCCATACAATCTGGACACAAGACCCAAGTTGCGAAGCGCTACCGGCGATTCGAAGACGCAAGATAGTATCTCTTCTTTTAAGTGACAATACAATTTCTGAAGCGGGTAAAGCGTTATTTAGTCGAAAGTTTACAATTCTTGATGCTTTGCG
>JACCGJ010011283.1:0-19063 GCA_013407085.1 Atriophallophorus winterbourni | reverse complement strand
TCTGCTAATGACTGTATGGCATTAAAACGGGATCTAAGCATCTTATTTCGTTGGTCCCAGTTAAATGAGTTACCATTTAACCCTGTGAAATGTAAAATGCTGCAGCTTGGGAAATCTCTGCACCACACGTATCAGCTTGGCACGCAAGATCTCGTCTGGACCACAGCAGAAAAAGATCTGGGTATCTGGTTTTCGTTTAACCTGAAGCCGGGACAGCATTGCCGGATGGTGTACAATAAAGCTTGCCGTATCTTGAGTCTCTCAAAAGCAATATTCCGGGATTTTTATCGCCCTCCACCTACGGGAAATTAACACGCTATATACGTCCTGTTTTTGAATATTCCATCAGCCTGGGCACCATGGCTCAGGAAGGATATCCGCATACTCGACGGATTTATCCTGTCTACAAAGTTTGTCTCCGGACAGAAATTTGGCCTTCACAGAGGAATGTTAAATAAACTGACACCTACAAGATTTACCCAAAGGCGGATACGCAGTGACCTTTTGTTGACCTTCAAAATCCTGCATTCTGTAAACCATCCCCTTAAACACTTGCTAAAGCCCAATGACCTTACTAGAACACGGACACATTCAAAGGCTTTAAGCATTCCGCATTTCTCGATTGGATATACGTCGTAATTTTTTCTCCGTAAGAATTTGTTTCACTTGGAACTATTTGCCTGAAGAAATCACACGATCAGAATCTGTTGAGGTTTTCGCTTCCAAACTCGATGAGTTTATGACGAACCATGCGGTATGCGAATGTCCCTATTGATTTTTGAGATTTTTTTTATATATTTTTATATATTCATTATACCTTGTAATCCCTATGCGTTATTGTTAAGCTTAATGCTTTTTCTACCATAAAATTTTATGAGTTCTGAGTCATGATGTGGGATACGCAATCGTTTGAATGTTAGTATCACATTACTTTGAAGGACTGTGACTCATAAATTTGATGTATGGCGAATATCATTACTGGATCTGCCATTTTCAGGAGAAAGAGATGTATAATGCAGATTGCTATCGATAGTTTATGGGAGCATTCTAGTATTCTGTAACTTTGATTGGGATTTAATACACAATGCTGTTCTACTAACAATTCGTGATACCAATATGGTCATCATCACATGAATGGCAACGTTAATTGAGATCCCACAACGGGGAAAGCTCACATCCGACATCTTTATTAAGGAACATAACAGAGAAAACAAACGTATCTGTTTCGCTTCCGAGAAGATGATTAACTTTGTTAGCCCTTTCTCCCGGTAACTCCCGTCTGACTGATGTCTTATCGAGGGTATTAGTGCTATTGGTACTATTCTAAGCCACTTGGACAAGCTGACTGTGTGAAAACTCAGGAATTTTAATGTGAAAATGAAAAATTACCGATAATTTCAAACTTAAATTCGATCTGCAGTGAAATTCGGTAAGTTGGTTCGGTAGGCGTGTGCTTTAATTGTGACAACATCAATGTGTACTCAAGCTTCTTGATGGCGAACGGATGATGGGAGCTATATGTTATCCATCACCCGGGTTACCGTTGCTATTGGTTACCTCCCGATAGTAAGCGAATAGTTCGAAGTTGTCCCTATTCGATTGGGAGAGATCTCAAACGAAATGATCGATCAGTATCCACGCCCAAATAGTATGGAAAAGCGGTTCACACTAGAACGAAGTTGTAATTATTTTGGCACTGGCCGAATGGGTGTTTTGACTGCTCAGTTTCACTGAATTTGGATACGACGGAAGTGAATCCAAGGTAGGTATGTTTGTATGACTTACAATGTGCGAACTATCTGTTGGTTCATCCACCTTGTTATTTTGAGAACCGAGACGAGTTTTTGAATAGCCGTTCACTCTGGTTGAGCCCTACTTCGTGGAGAATAGTATTCGCAGACTAAATATAAGATGAGTATTTCTGGTTGCAACATTAGTTAGACTCGTCAACATCATATGTTCAGAGTGCATTTATGAAAGAATCGTGTTTAACCACATATTAATGTGTAGCGTATGATCAAGTGACTCAGGAGGATTGGATGTGATTATTGTATTCGACAGTGGATTGAACATTTTAACTTGGTTTGCTGTTTAGTATGTCTGTACAAATGTTTAACAATGTGTGTGTGTGTGTTATTAGTAGGTGTTTCGTATTTTTGCATTATTATTTGTCCACTGAACATTGAAACTTTTGATCAAAGCACTTGCTAAATGTGACGCTCAGAAAGATTCAAGATTTATGGTTGAAAAATCAATTAACTTTACAATAATCACAGAGTCGAATTATGAATAAAATTAACGGAACCCCATGACTGGGATAGTTTATTAATAGCTGGGCGCAACACCATGGTTCGCTGTCATGTATTCGTCAAGTTTCGATTTGAATATAGCTAAATTGTTTGAGTTTACCGAATCGGTAGGTAGGGAATTCCAAACCAAACACACACGTATCGAATAAAAATACCTGCGGCAGTTCCGTTTGATATGCGGTATTTACAACTCGCAACCATGACCACGGATGTTGTTGGAAGCACGAAGTTGGAATAATTTTTCCAGGGAATGGGAGACAGGAGTAAGGACTTTGTATGCGAGGATGAGATGACCTCGCATTCTCCTTTGTGCAAGCGTCCTCAGCTCCAGTCGTCTGAGTCACCCAGCGAATGACATATTTTCGAGTACAATGACATGCTTAGATGCTCTCTGATATATGCGATCCAAAAATGTCTTTTGGAGCCATGGTGCCCATTCTTGTGCAGCATATTCTAGAACCGGGTGTATAAATGTGTTCAGCATGAGCGGAAAACACCCCGGGGAAAACGTCAAAATATCCGCCGTAAAATGCAGAGCAGCCGAAACGCGCTTTTGTAAACGGTTTCGCATTGTAGACCATTTTTAAACTACCGCAAATCCAGACACCCAGGTCCTTTTCTTCTTCGGTGTACTGCAGGTTTGCTCGCCGAGCCAGGAAAAGCCAGTATCACGACTGATTTGCATAATCGTGGACTTTTGCATATTCAAAGACTGGTTGTTTTTTGATAGCCATTCGAACAAAGCATTCAGTTCGTATTGTAGTAAAATACAATCATCAGCATTGCTGATTCGCCGACATCATTTTATGTCATAAGCAAACAGAAGCATCTTAATGTCGTTTGGTATCGGTAGATCGTTCATGTAGATCAGAAACATTATGGGTCCAAGCACCGATCCTTGCGGAACACCGCTAGTGAAATCGATTTGCTTTGATAATAGGACATAAATACGAAATTTGATGTTACTGTTGGTAAGGTAATCACGAATCCATTCATATAAATTTCCAACAATCATCATCATCAAATACAGCATTACACCGGTAGCACGTACCGAATGCTTAACTGCCATACAACCATGAAAAAGTAAAATCCTAAAAGATGGGGAAGGGTGGGACTTAATTCGCTACGGATTCTGTAGAAGAGTAAGCACAAGCCAACTGGGAAGAGGTGCCTACACCTCGTATGGACATACATTCAAACAAGTTTCATGAACGAGTAGAGTGACATCAGCACGGCAGCTTCCTTGCGGCTTTCACTGTCATGCATCATAATAAGCTTTTCTCGTCACTCCGCTTGACAACATACAAGGTTAAGCAAATACAAGGTTAAGGAATACCGTGTTTCTGTAGCTTGTTCAAGAGTACATTATGATCGATTCTGTCGAAAGCTTTAAAAATGTCGAGGTAGCATGCAGGAATACATCCATCTGCGTCTATAATACGTCTCCGGTCGTCTTAGCTTAGCAGCAACTGACAAAAGTTTTTTCGTTTCTAGAAGCTGCACTATTTCTGCAGTTATTATTCGCTCAAAACGTTCGATTCCGAAGACAGCAATATCACAAGCCTATAGTTTTTGACATCAGTACTGCAACCTTCTTTGTAAATGGGTGTTAGTTGTCACAGTTTCCGGTCTTTTGGTACAACAACAGATTAGAGCAAATTAATAAACTTGTGAGATAAAGGTTCAGACAGTTGCGCATGACATGTTTCGAGCTGCATTGGAGTTATCTCATCTTGTCCCGAAAATATCCTTACATTTAATTTTCGCATGTGCTGCGCTACCACCGTCGGAGTAATCAATACTTCACTCAAGGCCGGTCGGTCAAGTCGAATGATTGGTTCCTGATCAGGCTTCTTGGATCTTAGAGGGAAAACTCCGGCATAAAATTCTGCTAATAGATCAGCGGTCTGTTTAACAGATTCAGTAAAACCAGACAAAGATTTCAAGGCAAAACTCTTGTTTAAATATTCGTTAAATCGTTTACGAATCGATATAGGAGATTCGCATTGTGGTGTATATGAGAAATCGAATGCGATTGAAAAGCTTCTTTATCAACTCGAACGGAGCAAATGATTTTGTTTCGAAGTCAAATAACACGCTGACTGTCCGGTTCGTTGATATACATGTTTTGTCAGTGACTAAATTCACGGAATAGGACGGCATGAATACAATATACCAATAATGTCTAATTATGGTGTAAACTCAAAACCTTGAAGAAATCGGAGATAAATACAGTTTAAATAATAAAGGAAAATGGAACTCATTGGTTACAGGTTGTGGAGAGCTGCAAGGATAGAGTGATAGATCGATAAATCGATAGATAGATAGATAGATAGATAGATAGATAGATAGATAGATAGATAGATAGATAGATAGATAGATAGATAGATAGATAGATAGATAGATAGATAGATAGATAGATAGATATCACTTTCTTCTCTGTCACATTTTTCTTCTAATGTTACCGCTGTGTTTCATTTGGAATTCGCTTGAATTTATTTTTGTTTCCATTGTTCTTTCTGTATGTCCATCGAAATCTATCATTAAACTTTTTTGCCTCTTGTAAAATTGCGGTCTCATGTGCTTTTATCTTTGCTATCAATTGCATTCCACATACATCAAGCCCATCGATATTTTAGCAGAACCACTTATATATATGTATTCCCCTTACAGTTGAGATTTGCTTTATATGGGCTCTTGTGCTTCAACTGGCGTCTCCAAAGTCTCTACTCCCGTTCAAAGTTCTTCAAGCCAGCTACCGGTCGATTCACCGCATGCGATGAGTCCAACGAGACGCTTATCCGTTCTCAGTGCCAAGGGGTTTGAAGTAAATGAGCTTCAGGGTAACAATTCAACCAAATCAAAGAATTCCACGAAGTTAAGTGAACTGGGAAAAGGTGTGTTTTGTATCGATTTGTTTAAACCATTTATTTTACATTTAAAGCAACACTTTGGGTTTCTTTTGCCTCACCCAAGGGTGTGTACTTGCGCTCACTGTTATCGACTATTTCTCTATTTCGAGCACGTGTTTAAAGTGGGAAAAATGATTCTGGGTTGATATACTGTTCATCGCTTCTTAGAATTTGTTTAGTTTATTTTCTTGACCGATCCATTTTTTCACTATATGTTGGTCATTGTTTGAGAACAATTCGCTTCTCCATATCTCTGAAATCCTGTGCATATCATATTCAAAAATTTGTTGGCACAACAAACGCGTTCATCGAATGTACTTACAATACACATGTTGATGTGGCTGAACAAATGCGTTTGAACGAAATGACCATATTTGCAGGCTTTACCATCACACACACACACTGGGATCATTTCCGTATTGATTGAACTCAGCAGGTAGGGGCAATAGCAGTGGGATATGTGTGCTTTGATAAGGGGGGTATACGGCAAACTTGCAATGAACATTTAAGCCACACTTACAGAAAATTAGCAACGCGACCTGTGTATATACTGCTCCTTATTATAGTAGAGGTCTAAGGGCGATTTCGTCAGGTCAGTGGAGGTCAAATCACGTTCCGTGTATTTGACGCCCACTTGCCAATTTATTCCTGATGTCAATCTATCCCATGCTAATTACGCTCACCCATTGATTCTACAACACCAGAGCTCACCGATTGGTCAATCGCGTGAATAAGGCACTTGAAAATGAGATGAACACACGCCTACATATTGTAGGCAAATCACGTACTCACAATGGTGTCTTTAACAGGTCTCTTTCGGTTGTCACTTCGATCTGATACTGGTACAGTTCAAACCTTCAGCACTCGGGGGTTACTTTGACTGACCTTGACAAATTACATATCGTTCGATAGCGATTGACGTGATCAACTTCCTCATGCTCCCGCTTGAACCGTTCTCAAGCAATCCTCAAGAAACTCAAATTATTGTAGGTACACTATTGTTGTCGTCGGCTTTTTTGGCGCTTCTAGCTCTTCTGTTGTGCCGCAGGCTGATTTTCTGATCAGGATTGACAGTCCGTGGTAATAGACTGAAGTCTTCCACTTACCATTTCAGCTATCGGCGTTGGTGTGAGAGCGTTGTCTTCACTGGCTGGGTCATTACGATATAAGGGTAGGATGGGACTTTGGTACCTATTCGGGCATCCAGCCTGCGTCTTAGCAAAGGCCAGCTTCTATCCACTCACAGTTGGGTGTAATCCAAGTTGCCTTATTGAATCTGAGAAAGAACAAGTACTGCTTTCGGCTGATAAACAGATATCAAGCTGGAGATTGTATATACCCGTGAATGGTGTGACAGAGTAATTTATCCCCGACGCTGTGTTGTATAGAGATACAAAACATTGTGTGAATATAAAATATTCATTGATTAATATGTGTCCATCGTCGTAACCAGTTGAAGGAAGCCGAGTTGAAACAAGTATGGTCAATAATTTGACTTCACAATGTTATGATGGATGAATCGTCGATGTTGCAGAGCAGAGACAGTCGTTGCGTTCTATCAATCTATGCGTTGTTCTTAAATCAACAGCCAGGAAAAACAGAACAAGACCGGAATGGAACGTTAATCGGGCGACCAAGGTCCAAGCGCCCAGTGTGTGCGTGTGTTTCGACCGGGTGGCATGGTTTGTATTTATATGGCAACAACAGAGTGAACGTGTGAGGGTACACCATAATCGTGGGGAGGTGCATAGTGGGAACGAGGGATGTTGGTTGTCATGGGCGAGTCAGACAATTGGAATTTAGTGGAGATGGGGTTTGTTGCCACGGTACAACATAGCATAACCAACAGCAATTTCTTTCCGTTGGGAACTTTGGTCGATCTGGTACTCGGGCTTGCTTTATTCGTTAGGAGTGTGCCCTCCTAACACACCATTGCAGTGCAACGCTCAACTGACTGTTGTAACGCGGTGCAGGTAGAACAGTTCCTCAGAAATTATTGCTTTCCTACGCCACACCATGTGTACTTCTTTTAATTTCTTTGCTCCTGCGGGAATCAAATCATAGAATTTGCCTTCCGTAAATATGAATAAACTCACAACCTTGCGATCAGGCAAATTGTCGCACAGTCGAATCTACGCGGGACCTGAGATATTGTTGTAATATCCTGTCCTTGAAATATGTATAACGAATATTGTCAATGGGACTTTAGGATGTTCCCTAACGTAGTTTATTATAGCAACAGAGGACTGAGTGAGTGAGTGAGTGATTTAGTTGCAACATAACGCACCACGATACGATACGTCATGATAATTCGCTTCTGAACTTCCTTCGTGTAATATCTTGAAAGTGACTAAACTCGTGACTGGCTATCGATTATTTAAGATGTAAATCTCCATTTCCCCATACCCCAAACTTCCAGTCTTTTTCTTCGTTCCTAGACTTCGCTAACCAAGTCAAACAACGGTTTTCGTTTAAAAAGAAGCGCACTTTTCTGAGTAAAGGTGTGTTTTCGGCTTGACACTTCTCGTGGTGCCGGTTATTGTTGTGCTGTTGTGTATGATCGTGCATGATATCGATCGATTGCATGAGACTAGAACGTTGTCCGGCTTGTTTTCTGTTAAGTAATCGATTTGATTTTCTACCTTATCACCTACTTATCCATCCGTGTTCTCAAATCACGTGATCTGGGGCACAAGGGGTGTGGCACTTATTCTATATTCCCAAATTGATTCCTACTTCCTGATAAAAAAACAAATTTTATCTGTTTCAAAAAGCGATCGACTGGAGTCCATGGCCTTAGGTAGCATATTCTTGTTGACCCATGGAAAGACTACTCACAAATTTATTAGATCATCACATATTTTGGATAAGCTATTTGCGGAAAACCTCCGAGATAAATGAGAGGATCGGCAGAGCAGCCTCCATCTTGTCTCGTGATAACCCTCGTATTTGTAGCAACGGCAAGTTGAATTTAGAGACAAAGATGATGGTATACAGCGCGTGCGTACAAAATGCTTTACAGTACGCAGTAAAACCTCGAACATTCCACGCAAGACACGAGCAAATGTTCTTCATTGAAGGATCATCTGTAGCATCTTGAACATATCGTGGACGAATGCTGAAGTGCTCCCTGAAGCTGGTCTATAAAGCATGTTTACCCCACTTCGACACCTTTTAACGTTTACATGTATCACATTCATCATTCCCGTTTTTCGTTCATTAGTACATCGAACCTCTCAGTTTCCTACTCAACACCCATCATCCAATGATAATCATTCATTTTCAATCGTGTTCTACTTCAGGTATTCAAGACATCCCACTGAAAACCACCGACCCAATTGTCACGGACTCACAACTGGACAATCAATGTGTCAGCCTGGGCATCTCGGCCACCTTTTACAAGAACATGGCTGACTGTTCTCTAGGAGAGTATACGCGGACAGCACCAAAACTGACACCATGTCGCAGATGCAAAATGACCGCAAACAAAGCCATCCGGGCGTGCTATACGAGGTCTGTTCCGATTGATCCTACTCTCCTATGTTTGGATAATCACATTCGCGCTAATGAATAAATGAAATGTCATATATCGAAAAAAATAGTCACAGGTTGCAAATGTTTATAACCAAGCATCACGTTCTCAAGCTGTTTTACGGCCAGTGTCCAAAAATGTACATTTAAGGATGAATCAATTATTTATAATCTTAGGTATTCGTCATTGAGGTTACTATACACAATTGTTTTAGCTCAGCTAAGCACACATACGTATTTGGAGGCGATAAAATGCTAGACAAACACTGTATTGGATTATCTAGCTATCATCTTCTTATCTTATCTATCTATCTATCTATCTATCTCTATCTATCTATCTATCTATCTATCTATCTAGCTATCTATCCTATCGATCTATCTAGCTACGAATCTATCTATCTATCTATCTATCTATCTATCTATCTATCTATCTATCTATCTATCTATCTATCTATCTATCTATCTATCTATCTATCTATCTATCTATCTATCTATCTATCCGTGTAATATTCGTTATCGTTGCAATTGTGCAAGTAGTGTTATAGATAGATAGATGTTGAGCGTCCGTTATCCAAATTTCTAAACAATACATGTTCCAGTAAGAAACTATAATTCAAGGTTTGAAAGTGCGGGCATGGTTTGAGCTACTGTTATCCTTTCTCGTTGACTTACGGTAGCAAATTGGCTTTGATTATTCCTCGAAACGTGCATGGTTCGGATCAACCACTATCCTTATTTCCGATCGCATACCACACGATCGGTTTCGTTTTACTTGACATTCTTCAGATTGGTAAATAGCAATTGATAAATCGAAGCCGTTTCTCAACTATTTGTCCCACTGATAAAAACCTCAGCACAGTAAAAACTTTGTGCCACCGATTTACGCAGTGAATCGATCTACTCGCACCAAATCCGTGAAGTGTCCGATGTTTAATATGTGTTGACAATCCGAACGTTCGTGCACGACAGTTTTCAACGCTTGTTTATCGAAAATGTGACTTCGCAGAAATTTGGCTGAATCATACTTTTCCGCAGATTTTCAACGTCTGATTAATGCATTCTCTCATTGGTTCTTAAAGTAATATAGCGAAACCTATCTGCACTCGTCCATAAACATCCAGAGCGTTTTCCCATGGTTTTTTGCAGGACTGTGAGTAATTAAGATCGATTGGTAATTATCCTGATCTGTATGAGGACCGTTTCCATCCATAGTATCAGTGTATTTCAGTTACGTGGTTTGAATTATAAAATACTCGTATTTTGGCTTTTCATTATATGGTGTTTCAGGCTATTGACTTCGAATCTTGTTGGTTATACATTTTCACACTGTGTGATCCTGAGTTTCGGGGAAAATGCTCAGTGTCATCTAGACACGATATCTTACCAACTCAGACTTGCAAGATTTCAAGTGGACTTCAGATCACTCTATAAATGCCGCTGAGTTTGCTAAAGGGGTGTATCTGCTCATCGTCATCATCAACAACAACAACAACAACTTCAGGGATTTAATTTCTTTCAATAGGATGTATCAAATCTTAATTACCGCACAATCATTGTATTGGCAAATCCTAAATAAATAGCAAAGAGTAAGACTTCATATGTCACGGAATATGTAGAACTGTGAGCCAGGCACTGAGATTAAATGTCTTTATGTTTATTTGGTATATATTTGTTATTATAGTTTTATCATCAATACGCTCATCTGTTTTGTGTGTCTAAATTACACCATTGATACCATTGATATTTTCTTTCTGAGTAGCCAAGTTATTGACATATGTTCACAAACTGTGCGAAGATCTACTTAAGATATAATAATGTGATGAAAAATGTTCGTGACCGATGGGGAATTATAATCATACATGGAACGACTTCACGCTGAGGCGGTTGAGATAACAAAGGCTGGTAAGAATGCTGTCGATAATGTGGATGGGGCTGATATTTGTAAAATCTGTAGCCCGGTTCTGCAGCGGATGAACACCAATGTGCGTGACACCAAGTGTGAGCACCGAGTACGCAATCGAGCCAATCGGTCAGCAGATGTCATTCACACCTTCCAAGACTAAAACAATTGAGGGATTATAAGGCACGTAGGGGTGGTGTTGCGTCAGTTGATATTGATCGCGCTTGTCTAACTTAACGAGCGCAGCACACTCCATGGACTGTGCAGTTTTTAACCAGCTTATGATTGGTCATGTGAATGTAATTTAAGCTTGATCTCTGTTCGTACTGACACCCTTGGTCTGACGAAGCTTCTGCGTCAGAAGAGAAACGTTACCAATAAACTGCTCTCACCGATTCATTACTTGAGATAATTTAGAACATATTTTGAGCGTCAATCTGAGCACTTTGTTATCGCATTCTATTGGCTTAAGTAACTGTTATTTTCATAATAGATTGAACGCCTCAGATCGGCATCAGCTTCGAACTAGACTTTGAAGACACCATTCTTTGTTGATTTTGAGAAAATCACTCATTTTTCAACCCGCGGGGTCATTTATGATTTTTTGTTTATGTTTGGAACCAAACGAGTTATCAATATCTCGCGCGAAATTGACTTGGAGGTATTCATTTGTGATTATTGTTACAATGAGAAGACAGACCATCTTTGCGATCTTTAAAGTTTACTGAAACTAATCTTACTGTCTCCACCTGATGACGGCAAACAGCTAGAAACCAGTAATGGTGTGTAAGGAATGGGAATGTGAGCACCACAATACTTATAAGTTGTTGAATTTTTCTTCACCTAACCGTGAACAAAATAGAAAGAATCTGGAATGGAAAGTTTTAGCCCAAGTCCAATAACGACTTACAATGAACAGGGCTTGTATTTTATGATACGATCACAACATGACGTGCATAGAACCGTTCCATGAATGGGTTGACATTTGAAGGCGGCCGAATTTGTCGTGATGTGTTACCCAGAATGGCGGTTGGATATGGATACTTTGGGGTCGAGAAATGCACACAGTATTTGTAGAAGGGAGGTCATTCAATGTAACGCGTTGTCATTGTATGTAACGATACACGTGGAATGTCGCTGTCATTGGTGAATGTGACACACCCAACAATTGCAGGTATTCTCTGATTCTGCAGATTACGCCAGGTGTACGATGCTGTGGAACATGACCGCATGGGGAAAGCGACCTTGTTGAAAAACCTCTACTACGCAATCACCGTGATGGACTCCATGTACACTGCGGAGAAGCGGTAAGTGGCAATCTCAACAATCGATTGCATCTATCATGCGTGTGACATTTCCGTTTTCGTCTCGCTTCCCCTCTAGACGACTTCGTGAAGAAGATGATGAACTATCGGAAGCAGCCACTGAATACGTTCCAGATGAGGTTCGGGATTGGCTCGCGTCCACTTTCACGCGTACGCAGTCCACTGGTTGTTTCGGGGCACGGAAACCGAAATTCCGCAGTGTTGCAAACGCGATTCGAGCTGGCATCTTTGTGGAAAGGTGACGTTTGTCGGGTTTAACGTGGTTAATTTGTTAGAATGCTTGTTTCGGCGGCTCAATTTGTCAAGTTTTTGTTTCATTCGGAAGGTTCGGGTGATTTTCCTAGATCTGGAAGGATACTTCGAAACCTGAATTCAACCCAGTGCATGAATCTCATCTGTTCTTTGCCGAGACATCGGAATTAGCTTCTGATATAACCTCAGGCAGTGAGCGACAGATATCGGCTACGGGCAGTTCACATGACTTGATAAGACGCTTGATAAACCCTAATAAACCGAATAAAACCCCTAGTGATCATATTCTTGGTAAATGTTACTATATACCCAAATTATAATCATCTTCGTTAGCTGTTGGCCTTCTTCGGTCGATGTCGACCATGGATGTACATCACAATCGCATGGATTTTTATGTTGTACAGCTTTTTGAATGACTAAACAGTCGTGAGGAACAATCTTTTCCGCATCGCTTGCAACGATAGTCAGAACTCCTCAAAATACCCCAGCTAAGTCTTCGTAACATATTGTGAGGAACCTTGTAAGCTACAGAAAACGTATCCTCGGTATTTAATAGGGGGGTCCAGACGGAGAAGAAACGAACTGCTGATTTACTTAGAACAACTTTTCTTTCACCAATTTGGGCAGTGTTCAGTCATTCGTTCTCCCAGTTTTCCCGTGGTACGTCCAACGCATCTCGTTTCACAAGATCTCGTGAATTTGTAGATTCACGTTGAGTTTCCCTGACGAGGTAGCTGGTCTTTCAGTTGCTGTCTGATCGTTGGTTTTCTGTTGAAGGTTACTTTCACTTTTTAAGAAGTGAATTATCTTTAAATAACCTGCTGTAACTTACGAGCTAGAGAGTTGCTAGAGTCGTGGTCTGAATATTAAATTTGAAGATATAAAGACGTTTTACACTATTTTTACGTGCATTTTTCGGGGCATTACGCACATTTAAACTTAGAATATTACTTATAATAATAATAGAGTGAGAGAGAGAGAAGTGGTTGTTGTTAATGATGCGGAGGAGGGTGATGACGATGATGAAAATGATGATAATGCCGGTGAGATTGATGATAAAAATCATGATATATAGATAGCTGGCATGCGTTTGTGATGTAAATTCATCGTGGACATCGACCAAAGGAGGCCAAAACCAATAAAATCTAATGAAATCACTGAATGCCATACTACTTCACTACATGTCAGATTTTGCGACATGCTTCCGCTTTGGGATACGAACTTTGTACCAAGGAAGTTGGAAAAATATTGGCTAGTGGTTTATTGTGAATCCGACCTTTGGTATTCTAGTTCTGATGGTTTAATTCGTGGCCTAAGTAAATTCTCCGTTGTCGTAACTGTTCACTATCAATAATGGGCTCCACAGACGTGTGGAGTACTCCCTTCGAAAGAGTTTTTAATGTGGATGCTGGCTAGCTACCGAGGGCTAGTTGTCTAGTAGCTGTCCTTCAAACAAGCTAGTGGCTGTAGGCATATGTGCTCTAAATTTTTCAAATAGCTTTGTGCAGTTGGCTTGTCATTGAATAGTGTAAAGGCAGCTTTCAGTTGGTCGCAACCTTAGTCAGCTTTTGAGCGAATACAAAGTGAAATTTTCAAGCGTTGTAGCATAGGTTTTTCAGGTTCTTTTATGTGATGCTTGTCGTGGAGTGGTTCAAATTAATCACCTGAAGAAATTGTTAACTCGTTTTATAGTTCTGGGTTTACGGTAGCTCACTGATCGCAGATTATGTGTAATAAAATGTTTCATTAGTTTTCACAAACGTTCCTGTTTATTTTCTTTGTGAATGTTACCCGTTTGCAGGATTTATCGTCGCATGTCAAGTTGCACAAATCTTGTCATCCCGCCAAACGTCCTACTGTTTCTAAAAGTAAGTTGTGAGCAATGTTTTGTACGTTCAAACAATAGTACCTTAATCAAAAATATGAACATGTGCTTTGAAAATTACGGGGCATTTCAGTGATTATTTGATACGAAAACTAAGATTGCATTGATGGATAGCTTATTGTATTGCAGCCATGCTCCCAGCATGGGCACTGTGGCTGCGTAAGGACATTGGATTACTGGATAAAATTTACCACCGGGCGACGAAGCTACTTGATGGGATGCAGCACATCCCATACCAAGAGCGCATGGCCATGCTGAAATTGACCGATTTTACACAGAGGAGAGTAAGAAGCGACATGACTCTCACATATAAAATACTGCGGATGGAAAATCACCCTCTCCGCGATTTGATAAAAGTTGGTTCCCTTAGGAATACACGGAGTCACTCAAGTTGTCTCGTTATACCGCAATCAAGACTCGATTGTAGACGTCATTTCTACTCGGTGCGTATTTGCATTCTGTAAAATTCACTATCACAGGATATTGTGAACGCTTCTACTATTATTAATTTCAAATCGAAACTGGAAGCTTATATCAAAGAGCACTCCACTATCGGCCCTGTATATTCAGCACATATGAACCCACACAAATCAAACACCTCAATAGAATTTTGATTGCATCCTTTGACTTATTATAGCTGTCATCCAATGGTACATGTAAAGCGATTGATTTTTTCACCATAAAATCTTGATTCTTGATTCTTGTTCTTCGTTTCATATCGGCATTAACAAGCGCTCTTTCCGACATCCAAACTAGAATTTTCCTCAGGCGAAAATTTTTCCCATAAAGCAAATAGTATATCGGCAGTACTGACCTCCTGTATGTTTAAAAATATGATCGATTTCGTCGTTTCAAACAGCGTTTCTTCTGCACAGCACCACCCAAACTTTTGTATGACCTGCGTGAGGTGTTTATATTTATAGAATACCGTGCAACGCATGTTTTCGGGACGATTCACTCCATTCTACACATTAATCCAAAAATAGTCACTATCGCGTTTAGAATCTGAAAAACCGCTAATTTGCCATGTGCAATTTCGTTCACTCGAACATTTACAAGGTTGACCTATCAAGGGCTGTTGACGCGACTGCCGATATAAACAATGGCGTAAAATCTCCACCCAAACAATACCTTCGCCAGTTGTTGTTGACCTCCTTCGGTCGACGTCGACCATGGGTGCACATCACAATCGCATGAATTTTCATGTTCTACAGCCTTTTGAATGATTAAACATTCCGTTTCGGGAGGAACAATCTCTCCCGCAGCGCTTGCAACGATAGTCAGAACTCGGTTGTAGGGCGTCAGTTGCACGCCGGCGGCGTGATCTGCGTTCAGCAGCCAAGAGCTGTATCTGCTCCTCCCCAGTAATGTCGTGGAAAAGTTCGTTTTCTATCAGGGAATCATATCCATGAAAAAGATCGTTTGTGATTATTCGGTTAGAGCCGTTTATAGGTATCGTTTCACTTCAGATACAGAAACTTCGTCAGACCTCAGGTATTAGTACGAAAAAGGTCAGGTTTATATTGCATTACCCTGACCAGTCCTAAGCTGACAAAGAACTTCACAGGCCATAGTGGTCGCTGAGCTTGTTAAGATAAACAGCAGATATGATCAATTGACGCCCCGCCACCCCTGACATGTTTTATAATCCCTCAATTGTTTTGGTCGTGGCAGTTGCGGATAATATGCGCTGATAGATAAACTCGATTGCTTAATCCGTGCGCACATTAGAGGTTACATACGTTGCAGAACCAAATGCAAGATTGTGAAGATATCTGCCCTGCTACCACCGATTCATTACAAACTTTCGTTTTCATGAATGTTTACTTCAGTTTCACTTAAACTAATTTGCTCGCTGAAACTTTGTGTGCAAAATATGATTGATTCATTTCCCGAATCTTCTAGACCGAATTGGACCAATGGTCTTTTGATGCCTTCACCTTGAATGAGGCTAGCGAAAACCACGCGCTGAAATTTGTGGCCTATGAATTGTTTCACCGTTATAATTTGATTAATAAATTCCAGGTGAGCTGTGGACTTTTCGCAGGAACTTGATTCTGTCGTTTCCCCAAGGTCATGTCATATTTTTTGTTTTGTTTCAAACATGTAGATCAACACCACGTGTCTGGACAACTTACTGATGCAGTTGGAAGTTGGTTACAGCAAATACAACAATCCGTATCATAATTTAATCCACGCCGCGGACGTTATGCAAACGTGTCACATGATAATGCATTTGAATGCTCTGAGGGTAAGTCCAAGGGTCGTGAAGGATTGTGGATATTGTAACGAATTTGGTGGTTTCTAATAAACAAGACTCATACAAGCGTGGGTTATGTACAAAAGACTATTGTTGGCCTCCTTCGGTCGATGTCGGCCGAGGATGTACATCACAAGCACATGATGTTTTCATGCTCCGCAGCTTTTAGAATGACTAAACAGTCCGATTCTGGAGTGACAATCTCTCCCACAGCGCTGGCAACAATAGACAGTACTTGGTCGATCGGAGTCAGTTGCACGCCGGGAATGTGATAAGAGTTTAGCAGCCAAGTATGTATGTTCTCTCCAACAGCTTGCAGACGACGCTTTACACAATGCCTCCAAAGTGAGCGGGTCGAGAGCCAACTTTCTTTCTAGTCTCGTAGAGGGCAGGTCCGAATATTTTCATGACACTTCTTCGAACGGGATTTGCACTGCAGTGCGGCTCACGGTCGACTTCCTGATTGCAGACCTATTTATTCTAACTTGAAATCTTACTAAGTGCGATGATCAATTCCTGGAGAACCTGTGAATTCCAGGTTCTTGTGTCTGCAGAAAGCGAAGCAAATCGCAAACAGTGACATAACTGAATGTGGAAGATAGAATAACAGTAACCTATTGGGACCACTACAAATTGGGTGCCAATCCATCGACGATTTCACAATTGATCAAGCGGTCCATAAGGAACACTACGGACTCGAATTTCGGCCTTATATATTTTAGCCATCAGCAGTGCATATCCTGGCGCTTCGGGTGGCATGTACCCTACTTATTTAGATAGACATGTTTTCAATACGTAGTCAGTATGAGAGCTAGTAACAACGAACTCAGGTTCACTTTGCGTAGGATAGCAAAAACACTTTGCCCTCGAAGAGTGATCGTCTTGGCTGAGCCCGTTGCCACAGGATAATCAATCAATACCACGAAACTCTTCCGAATAACAGAAGGATATATTCAACTGAAAACCATTTAACCGTGTGTTCCATGCCCGCTTCCTGACTTATTGAATAAACTAAACAAACTAGGAGTCTCCTTATAATTATACTCTAATTATCGGGTTATATTCAAACCAGGATATAAACGAGTCTGGATTCCTGGGGAATGCAACCAAACAATCACACACTTTATATTCCAAAATACTCATTGTCGGTGATATATATATCGACTAATCGCCATAACAGTTATGCAGTGTTTTGCACTATGTGATGGACCCTTGTGCTTTCTTCAGTTGTTAACCCACTCTGTTCAAGTAGTGCATTCCCTAAGGTGCACTATTGGTGGCAATATTAACTCCTCTCTAACGAGTCGTCCACTAACACTCTTTCTTGCTAGCAGAGATGGCTTTCCGATCTCGATGTGTTCGCCTTGCTATTTGCCGCGGTCATACACGACTATGAACACACTGGCACCACAAACAGTTTCCATGTTCAAACCGCGTAAGTTTCGATTAAACCAAGACGCAGTCACTGTTTTTGTTCACGTTGAATTATTCACAAAGTTTACCGTGTTCCCCTCTTGTTTTGGCTGGTGTAATGTCCTTCAAGGTGTCACCTTTCCTCCTATTTAGTTTCTGTTAATATTTATTTAACGTCGTTTAAAATTTTCTGCTCTTGCTAGTAAATACGCCGCCGATGTTTTCTTATATCCTGATCAACGAACATTCATAATAATGATGGAAATATCGGCCATTGGTGATTTTCACGCTGGTAAACTGTAAACTATCAAAGATACAACGAGCTAAGATTCTTCAAATATGTTGCTGGTGATTTCAAGTCTTGCTGCAAATAATTCTTCATGTTTATTTTGATGGATCGGAGTTTGAATAATTCAGCAGTATCATGCATCATAGCGTTGCAATGTCCTACGTTCTCAACAGATCTATTCAGTTCTGGAAATTCGGAGAGCTTTCATTTGAGGCCAACTTCCTTCGTTTCCTTACCATCCCGGCGGATCTAGTTTGACATTTGTTTTAGGTTTCTTTCATTTAATTCAATTCAATTCAATTTACTGGTTTTAAAAGCACATAGCTTTACAAAACCACAGAATAATATGCGGATTACAAATAACATAGGTAGTAAAAACAGGATTTGTTTGCCTACCGATCCGTTCAGGAATCACGTAAAAATACATCGGGCAGAAATTGTCTTCAACCGGTTGGATGGGGTAAATATGTATAGTTTACTTCGATGCATGGGTTCAAAGCCTTTATGATGCAGAATATATTTGTTCAATGTTTGGATGGGTCGACATGAAGTTGTCCAAGTTTTATTTGAATATATCCAAGTTGGGTGAATGTGCAACGTTACGGGGTAGGGAGTTCCAAGTAAATCATACACGCACAGAATAAAAATACCTTCGACAGTTCAGCCTCGAGTCGGGAATAAGTGCTGTATAGTTATGACTCCGGCTTGTTCGTGGTGGCAGTCGTGTGAATAGTTTATTCAGTGGATGGTTGGGGGTATGCAGTATATTGAACATAAGAATCAAGTCGCCTCTAAGACGGCGGTAGCAAGAGTCGAAGAGATTGAGGCTTGTAATCCGATCTACGTATTGTTTATGCTTTAAACCACGTACGAGCTTGGTGGTCCGAGGATATATTCTCTGCAAGAGGCTGATGTCCTCTCCGTTCCATTTTTGGCCTCATTCGGTCGATGTCGACCGATGCTTGACCAAGAATCACTTTGTGATTC
>JACCGJ010011282.1:0-11090 GCA_013407085.1 Atriophallophorus winterbourni | reverse complement strand
GATAAAATATTACGAATATTCATTATTCCTTGAAATTGTAGTAAAATAGAATCACTATTTTACTATATTCTCCATATTTTTGCTGACTTATTACGCTAGCGATAAAATCAGCTTGTATTTTTGGTAACTTCATTGCTCATACTATTATCTGTCAGATATGAGTACTAGAAATTCATGCCTCAATGTCAAATGTGGCAAAATGGTGGCAAAAGGAATTGAGTGCACAGCATGCAAGATTTGGGCTCATCCTAGCTGCTCAGGTATACATAAATCTCACTATAGGATTTATGCGAAGTACCGCTGGTTGCAGTGGTACTGTAGCGGCTGTCATCAGGCTGCCACAGACGCCGCTTGTTTAAGGCCAAGGAATAGTCGGACGTTGCCTTGCTCGTCAGATTCTATACCTGCCCCAACGTTTGCATCTGTCGTGAGGGCTGGCACTGGCATAGCTGACAAATCTAGCCAGCTACGACATCCTATCAAGCAGGCTACCTCTTCTAAGGTGGTCAAATCTAAAAAGCGTGCTACAAAGAACGCCAAAAAACTGCATCCTTACAGGACGCAAACATAATTGGCCAGTTATCTCGTTCTCCAATGCGAGCTTCTACTAGCAGGGTGGTTACTGTAGCAGAGATTCCGAAGAGGCGTAGGAAGGCGAATAAAGCTACTACCCAACGGAAGCAACATAAAAATGTTGCCGGATCACCCGCACTGGATCACATTATCCAGGAATTGAATGATTTGCGCAAGCAATTCGATACACTGCGTGGCACCCCTGCTCTAAAAACTAGAACACGAAATCTACTGGTTTTTGATCGAGCAGAGCCATTTATCAAGGAATCGAAGTCTAGAAAAGATTTAGATCGCAGATGTATCAGCGATCTTATCCGGATGGTAGGTCTGAGGCCTTCCACTCCTACAATGCGAATTCACCGTGTTGGAAAATGGAAGATGGATAATCGCCCTAGGCCAATCCTGGTAGAATTCAAATACCAGGCGGATCGGGACGCTTTACTATCTAAGGCTGACCACATCGCCGAAGCAACTCTAGACAAACTGCAGGTTAAGCCGGACAACCCTCCCTCCCGGATAAGACAATACTCTTCCGCTTCAAATGGGAGGGATCAAATTCTAAATACCTCTAATAACGACAAGCGGGGTTTTACAAAGCTAATAGATTCTCGTTCCGAAGTAACGTCCAATCGAGGGCGCCGTTCATCCGAAAAGGATGGGGCTTCGTCAGCTGCAGAAATCTCGGAAGCGTCCGAGGATGAGGTCTGTAGTCGTATTATTATCCCTGTAATTCCACAGCTCGTGGTTAGCAACCTGCAGTGTACAGCTGGTGTTCAGGCCGCACCAGGTGACTCGGATATCGCAAGCAGCACGCCAAAAAACGTGCTGACTTCTCGGGTACTCCGCCCGAGAATCACACAAGACTAATTGGGAATAGATTACGTGACACTGCCGCCACAGTGCTACTCGGGAATGCATGTAACATCCGAAACAAATGGTCTGAACTCTCCATCCTTGCACATGAGTTGAGACCGCATGTAATTGCACTGACAGAAACCTGGCTCTCTGCGTCTGATGACATTCCCGATATAGTTGGTAACAGCTATTCCGTGATCAGGTGTGATAGACCGGGTGCAGTACAAGGTGGCGGTGTTGCTATTCTTCTCAGGTCAGGCCTCCGTACCTCAGAGTTAAACGTTAGGCTTGGCACGCACAATGTGCAACTTAGCTCCTGTCTCATTCACTCCTATAAGCAATCTACGGTAATAGCGTGCGTTTATTTGAGTCCCAATTCAGGAGTACAGGATATGTATAACTTGCTTGAGAATTTGAGTTCACTACGTGCGCTTAGGTCTCAGGTTCTTATGGTGGGTGACTTTTATCTACCACACATATCTTGGCCTAACCAGAGCTGCCAAGCTGATAAGATGTCTGAGGACTTCATAGAATGGACCCACAGACATGCTATGAGCCAACATGTAACTGAGCTTACAAGTTTCCGACATGGCTGTGAACCTTCGGTCCTGGATCTTGTTATATCTTCGAATGAGCAAATGGTTCGACAGGTGCAATATCTTTCACCACTAGGGAAAAGTGATCACATCATGATTAGCTTCCAGCTACTTCTCAGGTATGACAAACCGCCTCCGAAACTAAAGCGCAACTTCAATAGGGTAGACTGGAGTGTTGTCTCGGAAGAAGCAGATCAGATCTTGTAACAATCTTCTGGTGATGATATGGCAGCAAACTGGCAGCTTATTCACCATTGTCTGTCCACACTGCAAGACAGATTTGCTCCGTTGGTGCACGTCAAAAGACGCAACAAGCCACAGTGGTGGACACCATCGATGCGCCGTGGTATTAAAATTCGGGACCGTGCCTGGAGAACTTACAAAGCTTCTCAGACACAATGGGCCTGGACAAGGTATAAACTACTTAGAAATAAGGCTGTGGGAAGCCAACGTAAGGCAAAACGTGAATTTGGGGCACGACTGGCATGTAATATAAGACAATGCCCAAAGCGTTTCTATAGCTATGCACAATCCAAAGGCAAAACTCGTGATTGCATAGGCAACCTTCAACTGGACAATGGATCTCAACTAGATTCAGATTCTGAAAAGGCTTCGACTTTTCTCGAACATTTTCGAGCTGTTCAGAGGCCTGATCGCCAAACTGATCTCCCGAATATGCCAGTGGACATAAGGTCAGATAGCGTTCCTATCCTCGATGAAATAATTTTCACTGATAATGAGGTTAGGCTTGCGCTTGAAGCAACAAATCCACATAAATCTGCGGGCCCGGATGGTATTCACCCTCAAGTTATTAAGAACCTGGCGCCTGTATTAGCACAACCGGTGGGTCGCCTCTTTAACGCATCCTTAAGGTATGGGTATATTACTAGTGCATGGAAGCAGGCTGATGTGATACCTATACATAAAGGTGGCAGTCGATCTTCAGTTTGCAACTACAGACCTGTAAGCCTTACTAGTATCCTTTGCAAAACCCTAGAGAGACTTATTAGGGACAGGATCTGTCGCCACCTTGTCTCTGGTTCGTTACTAAACTCTGCCCAGCATGGTTTTCTAAAAGGGAAGTCTTGCCTAACGAACCTATTATGTTTTCTAAATGAGGTCACTAGGAGGCTAGATAAAGGCCACCAGGTCGAAGTTCTCTATTTGGACTTCTGCAAAGCCTTTGACTCGGTAAACCACAGGTTGCTTGCAATGAAGATTGGACAAATAGGTATCGATGGCCCTCTAAAGAACTGGATCACAAATTTCTTGAGCAATCGGTATTTTCGCGTTCGCATAGGCAATATGTATTCCGCGAAAGCAGGAGTTGTTAGTGGAGTACCGCAGGGTTCAGTACTAGGCCCACTACTCTTTCTTATCTTCATCGATGATTTGGCATCCTCGCTTAAGTGTCCCTGCTATATGTTTGCAGACGATGTCAAGTTTATCGGATCGCTGAACGAACAGGATCTTTTTGAGGATATAGAAAAGGTCATCAAGTGGTCTTCCACGTAGGATCTACCAGTCAACTTCTCCAAAAGCTATCTTCTGTCCAAAGCTGCAACGAAGCTGCAGGTTGCTGGACCTGATAACATACTGGAGATAACTGGGGTATCAAAAGTCCGGGACTTAGGTATTGTGGTTTCAGCGGACTTTAAATGGGCTGATCAATGTGCAGCTGCTGCACAACGCGCTAGGAAACAGCTCTTTCGCCTCCGATCAGTTTTATCATGCAGGTCCCCGGAGGTTTTCATCCCATTGTATAAAGCGATAGTGAGACCTCATCTCGAGTATTGCGTTCAAGCTTGGTCTCCTTACTTGGAAAAGGACATTGCCACGTTTGAAGGTGTTCAGCGCCTAGCTACTCGTATGATTAAAGGGCAATCTGGGAAGTCGTATGAACAACGACTGTTGAGTCTAGATCTCTTCTCGCTAAAAAGAAGGCGACTAGGTGGGGATCTGATCGAGACCTTTAAAATCGTTAGAGGCTTTAGTTCTATTGATCCGGCTGATATGTATGCTCTTGCGCCAGTGGTGGGTACTCGAGGCCATTCACTGAAACTGGCAAAGCAACATGTCAGGTCTAATGCACGTAAGCACTTCTTTAGCGAAAGGGTAGTGAATCATTGGAACTGTCTGCCCGAAGAGGTAGTTTGTTCTACATCAGTAACGTGCTTCGAAGATAGACTAGACTCGATCTGGCGCTCTGTGTTTCCCAATTTTTATCCCTAATTTTATAGTTGTTCTTCAATTTGTCGTTGGAACACACTAATGTCTCTGCCTGGGCAACCTGACAGTATCTCAGCCCACGTGCAGTCTATGACTGTGCGGCACTTTGCCTGGATCAGGCTTGTGCTTTCATACATACATACATACATACATCCATGGTCGACATCGACCGAAGGAGGCCAACAGTAGTAATATGTCTTTTTAAATGAATGGGCTCTAGTCTTGCGTGCAATATTCTAAACGTGTTATGCCAATCGTTATATATAAGTGACAAAAACCTCTAGATTTCTACATTTTAGAACAGATGTATTTATAACGAGTTCTCTTCTGGTTCTTTTTACAGCCAAAACACATTAAGACGGCCATATTCTTCTTCTTCTTGATAGACGACACGGGGTCAAGCCCTTGTAAGCCGCATCTCTTTATATCAGCAACCTAGTCCAGGAGAACCTCAGTTGAAGAAATCCTGTCCAGTGTTGTTCAGCTTCGCCGTGATTACAGGCAACACCTTATCCAAAAGTTGCTTGAATTTGTTTTCAGAGCTCGCTGAGATAACCTCTTCCGGAAGCGCATTCCACAAGTTAACAATTCTTGTTGAGAGCGTGAATCCCTGAGGTAGGCGTAGTGTCCTTCGCTTTTGAAGCTTTAGAGAATGGCCACGGGTTCTTGAGTCCGTCACGAGAGGGAAAAACTCGCGCAGCTCGTCGCCATAAGCTCCCAGTAATATGCGACGAGTTAGCAGCAGGTCGTAGCGCACACGCCGAATACTGAGCGACATGAGGTTGAGGCGTTGAACTCTCTCCACATAAGGAATTGATTTCAATCCTTGTACTCGTTTCGTCGCCCGCCTTTGCAATTTTTCCAACTGGTCACGTTCTCCCTTAGTTTGCGGATAGGTGGCTGGCAAACCATATTCCAAAACTGGTCTCACGCATGTGGAATAAAGAATGCGGAACATTTGTGGAGTAATCACCGAAAAAGACCGACTAATAGCCCACCATGCGCGGTTTGCAGCAGCAGCTTTTCTGTTCGTATCCTCCTTCGATTTAAGCGTCTGAGTCACAATTGTACCCAGGTCACGTTCAGTATCAACCCACTTCAGTTGATGATCCCCGAGGAAGTACGCACCTTCAGGCGTGCTTGGCCCCAAAAGCATTACAGCGCATTTTTGTCGGTTTACAGGAAGCTGCCATTTTACCGTCCAATCAAGCAATTTGTTCAATTCGTTCTGAAAAATGGTATTATCAGCAGAAGAGCTTACTGTACCCCAAACTTTCAGATCATCCGCGAAAAGTAGACAATTTGTATTTAATGAGTCGGGGAGGTCATTAACATATACTTTAAAAAGTAACGGGCCGAGAACCGATCCTTGCGGGACCCCGGAAGTTGGACGTGTAACCTGCGATTTAACTCCGTTAACCTCGACCTGTGTATGACGGTCAACAAGGAAGTCTTCAATCCAAGTTAGAACGAGCACGGAGCTTGAGCAATAGACGTTGAAATGGAACACGGTCAAAAGCCTTAGTGAAGTCAATGAAGGCAGTGACTACCGGGTGACCCAGATCAAGTTCAGCACACCAGTGCTCGCGAGCAGTGATGAGATTGGATGAGCATGATCGTCTTGGCGTAAAACCATGTTGAGCAGATGTTAACTGACTGGTTGTAAGGAGAAAATCTTTAATCTGTTTCTTCAGCAGTCGTTCCAGAGTCTTCACAACTACCGAAGTGAGGGTAACCGGTCGGTAGTTAGCCGGATCACTGGTTTCACCGCCCTTATACATTGGTTTGACAATGCCGTACTTCCAATCTTTAGGTAACCTACCATACCTCAGGAATAAATTGAAGATTAGCGCCAGTGGTTTATGTATGATACTCGACAATACCTTTAAAAGTATCGGGTGTATATCGTCCGGGCCAGGTGCTGAGTGTACATCGAGTCGTTCTAGCAAATACTGCACCATCTCTGGCGAGATCGAGATATCCGGCATTTCGGCGTTGCTCTCATGAAGCAGAGGAATGGGAAACGTCTCCTCTGTGTAAACCGAATTGTACTGAGCGGCGAGAAGAAATGCTTTACGTTCATCTTCATGTTCAGTCGAACCTCCCATAGATCTCAAGCAAGGTACTCGTTGAGAAGCTTTCGTTCTACGTCTTATGTACGCAAACAAGCGTTTCGGCATCGAGTTGGTTTCGTCCACCAAGCGAGTTTCATAGTTCTGCCTTTTTTCTCTTTTGAGGTAGGTGCACTTGTTGCGGATAACTTTGTAGGTTACATAGTCATCGGTGCATCCACTAGAACAAAACTTCCGCCATAACCGCTTTCTTATCTTCATGTATTTACGGATAACGTTATCAAACCACGGCGGTCCCTTAGCGGGGGATCTTCCATTCATCCATGGGGCATGATTTTCAAGCGATCTTATTTTACACAAAAAGTTCAACCAACAGATATCAACATTCGTAGATGGAGGGAGTGACCAGTCCATCGAGTTTGCAGACGTGATTAGACTCGTTGTGTCTAATTTCCAGTAGTTTCTCCGGGCATGCGTACGTATTCTCGGTTGAAGACCCCGATTCCAAACGAACCATAAAGAACAGTGATCGCTGCAGCCAATGGGGGTCTCAATAGACAGATTCGTAACATCAGAGAATCTTGGTGTGACCACCAAATCCAATATCGAAGGAACTTGCCCGACGCATATCCTCGTAGGATTGTGTACATTCTGCACCAGATTCAGCTCCAAAATCGTATCTAGGAATTCTCGTTGGAACGGTTCACCCCTCGAAACTAAATCCGCCCAGTTTATATCAGGAGCATTCAGGTCTCCAAGAACGATACAGTCACCAGTGATACCATACCGTTTGATTTGATCACATAACACCGGAACGTAAGCGCCAGGTGAGCGGTAAATGACCCCGACGACGACATATAATTCCGCTATTACTACTATAAATTTATCTTGGACCCTCTGAAAGTGTTGTAGTCAATCTGACCGCAATTCGAAGTAACTGTTATTTTGTTGACCATAAATGACGTTGACTATATTTCAGATAGTAATCTCAATCTTGCCACTGTTTTATGACCTTCAAATTAAAATCACAAAATCACCACGATAAATGTATCAATTTAAATCAACATCGTCTGCAAACATATAAAAGGTACATGAAAGATTAGTGAAACTACTTCTAGACCTTGTAGCAACCCGCTAGTTGCTTTTAGGAATTCTGAGGTAGTATCGCCTACTCAGAATTAAAAGATTCCATAACGAAGAAAAATGGTTCGCGATGACAAACTCGCTTACCAGTACAGACTAACGAGCTCTTTTGCCATCAATCCCAAACGGTTATTTAGTTATGTGAACCGCTTGAGGTATGGTAAACCTGGAGTTACGATCCTTGAGACTCCACAAGGCTTGACCCAGGATGCTGCAGCTGCGGCTGAGGCTCTGAAAGCTCATTTTGCCTCATTTTTTCAATCTTCTTCGGGCAACATCACGATTCCTGTAAATTCATCCCCATCCCATTCCACTTTATGTGACATCGAATTTACACCCACAGTTATATATCATAAACTAAAAAACTTACGGCCCACCAGTTCCGCTGGACCAGACGGTTTCCATTCCCGAACCCTACGCGAATGTGCCTCCTCTCTCTGTTATCCCCTGGCTAATCTTTTCACGCACCTTTTTGCTAACGGCTGTGTCCCACTTGACTGGAAGTGTGGATCTATCTTTCCCATCTATAAAAGCGGCTCTCGATCTCTCGTGTCTAATTACCGACCAATAACATTACTCTCTGTTATATCGAAACTTATGGGATCTATTATCAGTGACTCTCTGATCCAGTTCATTGAAGGACTACACCTTCTGTCTGATTCGCAACACGGTTTCCGTCCCCGGAGATCATGTGTGACAAACCTGATGCTTGCACGTGACCACTGGACATCCGAAGTCGACAACGGACGAGAGATTCACCTAGTATACTTAGATTTCTCGAAAGCTTTCGACAGAGTCAACCATCGAATCTTGCTCCGCAAATTATGTTCTCTAGGGATTGCAGGTCAGTTGCTTCAGTGGCTTGAGAGTTATTTATCAGATCGCCGCGCATGCGTCCGCGTCGATGGATGCATTTCCAGCGGTGTCCCTCAAGGCTCTGTACTCGGGCCAACCCTATTTCTATCCTTCGTTGATGATGTCGTTCAAGCCATTGATTCCCACACGCTCATGTATGCTGACGACATGAAACTCTGGAGAGTCATCACATGTCAACACGACATCGATCAACTACAGGACGACCTCAATTCGCTTTATGTGTGGTCACTCGAAAATTGCTTACCGTTCAATACAGAGAAATGCCGCGTCCTTTCAACGCGTACAAACTCTAGCCCAAGCTATTACCTGGGCTTACACCCAATTGAGACGACTTCCTCAGAAAGGGACTTAGGCATTATCGTGCAGTCCAACATGTCAGTCTCGGCGACGTGCCTGAGAGCAGCCAATAAAGCAAACGCCATGCTTGGTCTTCTCAAACGTGTTTTTCGCAGATTTGAACATCAATGTTTGTCGCTTTTGCTCAAAACATTCATCCGTCCACATCTCGAATACGCCGTTCAAGTTTGGTGCCCGTGGTTACTGAAGGACCAAAGCCTTCTTGAGGCTCCCCAGCGACGCACCACAAAACTTGTCAGAGGTCTGGCCACGTATGCTTATCCTGAACGTCTTCGCTCCCTCAATCTCTTTTCAGTGAAATACAGAAGGCTCCGTGGTGACCTCATTCTCACCTACCGAATCCTATCATCCACTGATCACCCTTGTAAACACATTCTCGTCCTCAATCGTGAAACTTCACATCTTCGTGGCCATTCACTCAAACTTTCATATCAACACTCACGCCTCAACTGTCGCAGGCATTTCTTTTTCCTCCAAATATGTACTCACTGGAATAGACTACCCCAGGAAGTCGTATCCGCAACGTCCGTAGAGGTTTTTAAACGGAGTCTGGACGCTCATTTAAATGATCTCCACAACAACATACCTTGAGGCCTTGTCTGTCCGATTGCTGTTGTTCTCGGATACGCACTGATCCACTACACCGCATCGCGTACTAACTTCATTTTTCAGGTACGTTGTCCTCCTTGCCTTACTACTCCGTTCATTCCCTTCCTAACCACCTGTCAGTTTTACTTGTTTTCAGGTCTAACGCCACCCGATGCCTCCGTATTCTCCTGCTACCGCCTCGCAATATAAGGAAGGCGCAATTCCAAAGCGAGTGTGGCCCGCTATAAGGCCTCCCCGTCCCCGAACAGATGACACTCACAATTTTATTTCCACCACACTGTACATACCAACCTGTGGTTATTTTCAAGCTATGCTTTTACACCACAATGAACCATTGAACCATTGAACCATTGGTTGAGCACTTATGAATCTTACCAGGTGCTCCTACGGCCTTGAACTTCAAACCCAGAAACTTTGGACTGACTAAGTTAAAATTTTAGCTAAAGTCTAATTTGAAAAACTCAACTGATCGCCTTCGTCATGTCCTAAAAATTTTATATTTCCAAAGATCAGTAGATCAGATAGACACTAACTTTCTTTAAGAAGGCCAAGTTGAGCAGTGCTGAATAACAAACTTTGCCAGATGTGTCTGCACGATGGATCTATAATAAGTTGCCCTAATGCTTTGAATAAAACAACTGTCAAACTTACTGATCGATGTATCTTTTAACGTGTTTGTGCAACCTTCATAAGAAATGGGCACGGCAATAAATTTTGATTTCGATTTTGATTTAACCTGCCAACGTTCGTATTGCCAATGCTTTAACGAAACAACTTAAAATAGCGAGACTAGTTCTCCTTGTATTGAGTTCCATGCAACTGACGAGCTTCTGTATCTATTCTAGCTGTAATATATCCTTGTAGATATATGGCCTCAAAGCCTACATACAGGATTCTAGATGCGGTATTACTATTGCCTTGAAATTGGGTAGCAATACCTCAAACTTTTCCCACTGAAATATCGAAGAATGCGATATGATTTTCTGGTCACGCGGAGAATCCTGCTCGGATATTACGGAACGGAACTTCAACAATTCTTTTCGGTATCCACGGACTCCAGAACTAGAGGTCCTTCGCTGAAGTTGCAGAAGCGCCGAACGGAACACCTAAAGCCATCGTTTTCTCTGTCGACCAGAGTGGTCAATATTTGGAATGCACTCTCCGCTGATGCAATCGGGGCAGTCACCGAATAGCAGTTTAAACGCATATTGGACGGTGAACTTCCGCTATCCTGCGCGATTCGCCTACTCTTTCAGCTCAGTAACTCCTCGTGAGGAATCTACGCTGAGATAGCAGAGACCCGGGAGGTGAAGCGGCTTTCACAGACTGTAGTCCTCCTGCCGTCTATTCAGAAGAAAAAAGAAGAAGAGATTGGGTAGCAATACCTCATCGTTTTTATATTAGACGATTAAATGTAGCTGAAATACGTTTTCTTACGGCCCAATAAACCGCAGCAGCGGTAAATGCTAGCAAAAATAAATACATTCCCACATATTCTCTAAGGTTCGGGTTTTTATACATGATTATTCTTTATCTAACCTCTTGTAGCAAACTGCATTCATTTTGTATCTCAGTTTTTTGTACATAAATTTTCGGCCTTGTATGATTATTCCTTTTTCGGCCATGTACACTTCATTTGTATCAATGCTTGTACAATACACTTTTTTGCGGTTAATAGAATTTGGAACACAGACTTTGTCTTCTTCCGCGATTGCGGAGTTTGCGTGGGTCGCCGCGTGCCGGAAATGTGATTAACGGATCCTCCAACATTCTAGCGCTT
>JACCGJ010011281.1:0-12541 GCA_013407085.1 Atriophallophorus winterbourni | reverse complement strand
TGTTAAGCTTGTTGCTTTTTAGACCATTAAAAACCTTGAATTACCTTGAATCACACGCGTTATGGTGCAACGCATGATTTTGAAGCGAAACGAAGGAAGTTCTGATCTCACAATGACTGAGCTTGTAGGTACAGGCTAGTTTATGTCTGGGAGGTTAAAATCACCTAAATAAATAGGCTGGGAGAGGAGCGAAACAATCCGTCGAGCGTCTCAATCCGCTGAGTAATCTGCTGCTAAGACGCATTGTGAGTGATTTATATGCACCAATTTGCAAGGGATAAAATGTATCATTTCAGGATACTCGTGAAAACTTGAACGTTTCCATTGGCTAGGGATAAACCTGTACCGGTTACTTACAAAGCATTATCTAGGAGTGCAAAATCACCGCCTCTCCTATCGCAGGTTATCACTTCAATTCCGAAATCAATGGGAGAAAGTGCGTCAGTAATAACACACATATAGTATTAATTTTTCTAAATTTAGCTGCACATAATTTTTTGGCATAAAGTTTTCAGATTTATCTCCACTTCATTTTGAATCAGCCGAACGTTGCAGGTTATTGTTGTAAGAGATACCACACACCGTACGAAACTGCTGTGGGTATTTTGATTCTGAGTTTTTTAAAATTTCCAACATGTAAGTTTGGTAATCTTTAACAACTTACCTATATTCGAACCAAAACTTGACAATTATATAATTAAATAAATAAATAAATGAAAAATTTTATGCTATGATATACAAAACTTGATGAGAATGATAAATGATGATTACAATCAATGATAAAATATAATTGATGACTCAGCCATGTTCTCAAAATTAACGCAGAAATTCCCCACTGAGATTTTGATAGAGTCCTGTCTGCCTCTGAAGGTGACTGCTAGAGCGTGTGTCAATGAAGCCGCAAATTCTTGCACGGTACCGTCAGGAGAATTTAGGCTACAGCACCTGCTCAGTAATTTGGAAGTTGACGGGAAAAGTCATTTACCGTACTGATAAAGATGAAACCACCTGTTTGGGACATCGCATATGGAAGACGAATTCTTGAAGGAACTATGGCTCCAGCGCCTCTCTATGTACGTGCAAGCCAAATTGGTTGCTGCGAAGGTACTACAGTATCTGAACTAGACGGAATGGCTGACAGCATTACAGAATGTATCTATTTACCGCCAACAAATTCACGTATTTTAAAAGTTACCACAGGAAGATCACTCACACTGGGTAGCCCGAAGTACTTCAGAAATGCAGACTTGCTGGCTGGGGATTCAGCTTTACACGATGATTTCAAAAACCTCACACTTAACCGTAATCCACAAACACGCATCCCATGCTGTCAAAGCTCGAGTGGACAAACTCGTTACCCGTTGGCAGAATGCACCCGAAATAAGACGAAGTTGCACAGTGTTGCATTAAACCTAGCCATTATCGTACGTCGCAAACGAAAATCTTGAGCGAAATGTAATGACCAAAGCGATCAGGTAGCCTTTTCTACATATAGTTGTTCAGGTTTACGTTTTGTGGTAGACATCGGTGTAGAAATGTGTCTACTACCGGCAGACCCCTTCGTAACGACTACTCAGATAAGCCAACACTTAAGGGCAGTAGAAGAATAGGCTATAACAGCCTACGGTCAACGCTCCTTGACCCTTGCTTTATGTCTACGACATGAATTCCAATGGATTATTATGATCGCTGTGGTTCCTTTTGAAAATCCTAGGTGTTGAATTCTTATACACGTTTGACTTCCTTGTCGATTCTCCGCGCTCGCAATTTATAGATAGGACTACTTGTCGGGTAGTTCTAGACAACCCTAGCAGAAAAGCAAGGAATGTCCAGGTTTTGAGTGACGTAGAACCCTGCATGCTAAATTGTTCGCTTCATATCCGAATTCTGTTAAATCACCATCCACTGCATAACCGGCGGTTACTACATCACATTACAACAAGTGATCTTCCGGTTCACGGACGACTGAGGTGAATACAGTTAGAAAATTTGCAGATCTCGCGCAAGGATTTCCAGTACATTCTAGAATTTAACATTAATCTGCCATTTATTATCCCTAAGTCCTCCCATCTCCTCATCGAAGACATCTCGAAAAGAAAATAATCCAAGAAGTATTGTACTTCTAGACTTTCCGGAAGATGCTGCTGATGTACCTTCCCAATAAACGTCAGAGCACGATTAAAAATGATGGATATATCCGGCTAAAACAATCGATGTTAAAAATACATTACTTGTGGATGCTTTCAGGATATCGCGGTCTGCTAAGTATAAAGATCAAGGTCCTAGCTATTTAAAGCTGACCGTCTTTTCAACCGAAATGACCGATAGTATCAAAGTGGATGTGAAGCTTATAGAAGAAACCTACATCGAAACGTTAACTTGAGCTTGTCCGAGATAATCGGAGAAAACAGATAGTACGGAAATGGGTGCCTCTCTAAGCGAAGTAGTTTTTTGCACGGATGATGTCACTCGTATCCTAAAGTATCTAGACGGAAATGAATCCGCCGGACCTGACGATATGCTTCCTAAAATGTAAAGGAAATATCTAAAGTACTAGCAGAGCCTCTATGTGAGTTATACAACGAATCGCTCTGCAAAGGCATCCTACCAGATGACTTGAAGAAAGACATTGTCGTACCCATTCCCAATGGAGGTTGCGCAATCATAGTTGAGAAATCCCGACCGGTGAGCTTGACTAGTGTTTTATGTGAAACCTTGTAGAGATTTATCAGGGATCGGTTCTGCAACCACCTCGTGCACAATTCATCGTTAAGCATGGTTCAACATGGAATTCTTAAGATAAAGTCGAGTCTCTTAATTCTTTTATGGTTTTTAGATAGCGCTTTCAAGATACTGAATGAAGGCGGATGGGTAGAGCTCTTTTACATAGACTTAAGTAAGGCGTCCGACACGGTTAGTCACAGGCCAAAGGCATATCTGCTAACCTTCACGACTGGATAAACAGTTTTCTTCTTAAACGATCCTTCTAGGTCTGTGTAGGCGATACTAACTCTGAATTCGCAACAGTTACCAGTGGTGTCTAACAAGGTTCAGTATTAGGCACAATACTCTTTCTGACCTTCATGAATGATCTGGCATAGCTGTTGTCATGTCCCTGCTACATGTTTGCTGATGATTTCAAATTCACTGGATCCAGTGATCACGGTGATTTGTTAAGAGATATTGAAAAGGGCATTAAATGGTTGCAGAAATAGGATTTTTCTCTAAAATATAGTAAATGTCATCTGCTGTCTGCTGCAGTCGACGGAACGACCTTACGGAAACTTTTAAAATCCTGAAAAGGCATAGGAGACGAGGGTTGTCAAATCCTGCTCTCTCGAACGATCAACCCTTCAACTACAGGACATATATTGAAGCTCGCGAAAAACCACAGATATCTGAATCTTAGGTAACACTTTTTCAGTGAAAGAGTGGTAAGCTTTTGGAACAAGCTGCCTGAGGAACTAATCGTTTGCAGATCAATAGGTGCATTTAAAAGTGCTGTAGATACCTTGTGGCATGAGATGTTTCCAGACTTTTCCGCGTGAATATACAGGTCATCTGTTTACAAAATTATCCAATTTTTGTTCATTTTGAATTTATCTGGTCTATACCATGATTTAATAAATCCTGTTAAATAATGCCTTGTTTTAAATGTCATGTTTTAAATGTACGCACCAATTTTTCATAGCTAAACTCTCACCAGCTTGGTGAAGAGAAACCTTTTCCGTTTTTCTCAGTCGCAGCTACAAATTCTGGGACCGGACGATGGCTTTGAAAACACCGAGCGTACCATCGCATACGACGAGGATACCAGTAAAGAATGAACCAACTTTGGCAGTGGTGGGCGCCTTCATGAAGCTTTCAATCAAGAGAAATTCTGGACGCTCGCTCAGCTTATCAGCCATTTACAGTCCTGTGCGAACTGAACTGAACTAATCCCTTGGCGTCGCGATCGTCGAGGATATCCAAATCACCATTAGAAAAAAACGCTTTGGCAGTTGTGGTTGCTTCTCTGCAGCTTTTCACCGTAGGAAATCTTAGACGCTCGATTGGCTCGTTAGCCACTTACTGTCCCATGCAAATGAACTGAACTATTTACTTTCACCTTCTAGTGAAGCCGTCCAAACGAAAACCCTTGCGGAGGTTTCAAAAAAACTTGAGTATTCCGACTCCAACCGAGTCGGACTATTGATAACATTTCATGACTTCAACTCTACAAAGTTTATAAAATGAATATGCACAAAAGCTTCCTAAATACACTCCGGATAACCTCTTGGCGTCGAGATCTTTGAAAGTTTCAACGGACAAAAAGTAAAAACGTTTTGGCAGTGCTTATCTACAGCTTTCCACCGGAAGAAAATCTGGATGCTCGATTGGCTCATTAACTACTTACTATCCTGTGCGAGTTAAACTAAACATTGGATTTTCTCACGTCAACTTATGGTTGTCTCTGATTGCCTGGCGATATGTAAAGCTAAGTTGGACTTATATATGCAAAAGAACATCATTCGTCAGCCATAAATTTGATGTACTCTGCTCGTTATTTAATATTATTCTATACATTTTCATTCATATTTTAATTCAGTGGAGTTGTAAAGTACTAAATATGTAACCAAAATACTTGATGCTTTTACAACACCGATGTATTTATCGTGACGCAATGACGCCACACGTCAACACAGCATCAAAACTATTACAAATATGGTGGTATAACAATAAGTCAGCCGCAGGAGCTTTTATAATACGATGCAGGACAAAACTCCGTCTGTGCTTCTGCTTTGAATCCGAAGTTGAGACGTGACCATTAAAAGTATCCTGAACTCAATTTTTGAAGCTAAACTGTGGGATCAAAGCAATATATTGCTTACATCTTCCGCACTGACACACAACTACCATTTTCTGGCTGTTTGTCGTCATCAAGGGATCGCCTGATCCATGGTCAACTACCGTTCACATTGAACCCTTCTTCATTTCATCCTTCAAGAAACTCACCTAAATACCATTTCCAAAATCTTTGCCGGTGCGGCTCCACTCGGTCTCACACCCGGAGCCTCCCCATCACCACGGCGAACCTTCTACTCGTCACCGCAATTCCGTGCCAGAGTCATGTAATTTGCCCTCCCTTTACATTTTACTGACTCAGCTTGCGGTGACGGTTCAGTGTAGGTCCGAGGCTCCGGAGCTATTAATTTTCAGGGCTGATTGATTCGTAATTAACACGCGCTGTTTAGCGGTATTAGAAAATGATAGAATATTGTCAAAATTTGTTTGTCTTAAAATACTCCCTAAACTTAAACGGATGTTGCCGCCGGACATTAAATAGCTAGACGACAAACAACATTGCAATGCTTACGTCAATGATGGTCGTTAAAACGATGAATGGGTTGCATGGAGTGACTTGACCTGCATTTAGATGTGTTTTGTGCGGATGCACCCGAGCTGATAAACAATGATAGCTCATTCATGAAAGCGCTTTCAAAAGTATCAAACAGGGTTTAAAATTCGTTCACGTGTTAAAACTATTTTTTATCATTGACTACTCAAAACAATTTTGCTAAATTCATGAGATTTTCGACAAATGTTTTCGTCCAAAACATTATTATATCAAAAATCACTCTCTAGCTGAAAATGGACATTTTAGCAAATATACGCACAAATGCATTTGGCAAACTAGTTAGCTTAACACCTGATTAATTGTATTTGCATTTCGATGACAAGTTTGCAGGTAGGAAGCCTAAAGCGTCATACTTAAATCAATAAATAACCTATATAACATGGTTGAAAGAATTGTGTCTAGGTTATCAAGCAAAGGGTTCCCAATTTGATACGTAAAGAATGAGTACTCAGAAATTTACTGAATTAGGCGACAAAGTATCAAAATGTGTTTTAAAACCAGCCAGTGCGACCTCAATACTGACCAATTATGAAGAAGTAAGATGGCTTATTATTCGTTTAAGCCAAATGCGCCTTGTTAGTATCGGGCTGCTTCATATTTTATTTTGTAAACAAGTTGTGCTTTATTTTATTTGTTTTCGGGTGAGTTGTTGGCCTCCTTCTGTCGATGTCGACCATGGATGTACATCACAAACGCGTGAATGTTCAGGTTTTGCAGCTTTTTGAGTGACTAAACAGTCCGATTCGGGAGGAACAATCTCTCCCGCAGCGCTGGGAGTAACATTTAATATTAGGGAACGTTTTAGAAAGAATGCATAATCAAGGAACTGAAAAAATCATGATTGGCTTAAAAGCATTTTCTGAAAAATTTATATTTTAATTGAGTAAATTCTGCTATCTCTAATTTTCTGCGATCGATAATTAAGAAAAATGTTACTTACTCTAGTTTTTTGTGATCGATAAGTAGATGCGCGTCTAAAACAGTTTAAAATGCTTAAATGAAAGAAGATCGATGAAATGAGGGTGAATCACTAAAAGTATAGAAGCTAGTCCAATGGAAACCTAAAAGAGGTATCAAAAACTTTGCTCGAAATTTAACACTCACACGATAAACCCGTAGGCTCACATGTGGATGATGTAAAACTGATCATTTCAAAATATCCATATCTTCATAAAATGATATCACACACGGAGAACCATGAAAATATGGATAGTTTGTTCAAGTCCATGAGTTTTATTTCACCCAAGTGTGTTTACATTTGAATCGACAGCCTTATCCAACAATGGTAACAAGTTCAAACTTTGTTTAAATTTTCTCCGCTATTTCTTGCGCATACCGATCCTGCTCGCACGGTCTCTACCTGACGAGTGCATACAACACGAAACCACCGGGTGTGGGTTCCTGAAGGGAAAGCATCCAAAGATGGATATTTATTCAACCACAGGACTTAGCGTGATTGAACAAGACGGTCGTGTCGGCCTTTACACCGATTGCTATAAAGCGAAGCTTTATTATCAATACTACTTATTTCCAGATATTGCCATTAAATATATCTCAAATTCCGTGTACAAGGTTGTCAAATTGTCTATAACGCCATCATTTAGCAAGGGTGAATAACAGTTTTTAAATGAATTAATGTTTTTTAGCCAACGTAGAATTCTGGATTGTGGTGGCGCATATCAAATTAGTACATCGCCATGAATCAATATCAAAAGATTACAAATATGGCGCTTAAAACCGTTCGCGAACGTTTATTTTGAGAATGGGCTATTTTTATAACAACAAAATGCAACGTAGATGCAGTACGATGAATAGTGTCGAACGTAGTAACTCAAAAAGGGTATGGATGACACCGCATGCAAACACATCTATGAAATCGATCAATTTACTTCATTCTGGGTCACAATTCACAAATCTCATTGGCTCCTTTTGTCCATTCTTTTTATCCATTCGGTTTTCGGAGACCAGATGGTTTTTTGTAGCAATCATTTGGTGCATTTCGCATCGGAGTCAAGAGTGAATTGATCATAACTTGAGCATTGTTTAAACTCCACGGTATTGATGATAGTGGAGACGGTTGACGCCAGTTTAACACACTCAATGATGCGACTACGGGAAATAAGATTTCAATTACAGTACAACCAAAACATACATTTCACTGACGGCGATTGAATGCGGGTAGAAGATAATTCTTCACCACCTGTTACACGGAACCAATTTCAGCCAAGTTGTTGAGAGTCAACGTAGAACTACTGAACATTGTCACTTAGCGCACCGTTACATCATACCACAAACAGGATACATATTATTTGATTAATTTTTCAAACACAGGTCGTAGACATACTGTGTAGAAGCAACAACTTGCAGTTAAGTTTGGGGCGTACATCCATCCAGATTCAAAGTACCATTGTTGATTGTTGTACAAGATTGCACCCGCTTGGTACCAACACAGAGGTATAATTTTTAAATAAAACAAGGTTAAAGTTATCTATTGTTCACAAACCGTAAGACTAGTAAGTAATCATTGGATGTTGTCCCATATGGCAACAATAGCAGAGTGAAGGCTAGAGAAATTGAACGAGCATGTAAGCATACCGAATATAACTACACTCTTGTTTTCAATGTGTGGGACAGGCTGAAAGCAAAATGAACCTACCAAACCCCAAATGATTTATTGTTACGTTATGAATATATGAAATCACAAGCCTGAATCCAGACCAAGTACCGAACAGTCAGAAACTTCACATGGGCTATGATAATACCAGGTTGCCCAGGTCTAGATAGATATGAGAAAGAAAATAGAACTGGTAGCAAGACTTCAGCATATTTCATCATACAGCCCACTACCGATGGCCAATTAATTTAGCACGTTGTTGCGTTAGTCTTCAAACGCCAGCCAAGCTACTATCGGAACTTGGGTGTTATGCTCAAAATCACCTGTAATCGAATAAAACTATTTACAAGCTTATGCAACATATACGCACACAAGGGCCGATTTAGAGCGTAAGGAAATGTCAAGAATGGTCATCGAAACTGAAATTTAAAGTCACCGTGGCTCCAACCAGTCCTTCTAAATCAAATAAACGCATGTTAAACTTAATCGGAAAAACGCAAATTCTGCACAGAATGTCCGCAGCATTACCAGTTGTTTTCCACAACGTGGGGGATCGAGTTTCACTACCTTCCACGCCTAAATATAACATCCTAATACCTCTCTATCACGTATACTAGTTATAGCTTCTGAATTAATAATGCCATTTTAAGGAACACCAATATCGGATCACTTTTAATCGGACAGTCAGAAGGGTACGGGAAAACAATTATAATTCAAAAGGTGGAGCGCTAGTGTGGAAAATTATAAAAAGGGAGATATAAAAAGCCTGAATGAATCACATCTCACTGGGTAAAAATCGATGTGAGACACGTAGAAAATACAGTGATAACAACATTGACTGTTACGAAAGGATGAAATGAAAAAATACGAACAAACAGGACTAGCAGTAAACGAACATGAGACACAAATGGTTCCCAAAAGATAGGTAAGCGATCAACTGCGCAAGGTTGATGCAAAGGTCGGGGTTGGATGTCGTGATGTGTCGGTGGAAAAAGAAGCACCGTTGAACAACCCCGGGCGACTGAGATACATCGAATGTGGGGCTGTGTTGGCGTAGGAAAACGTATTTGGACGCTCGGAATAATTTGCCATCAGAGACAGCGCGGTTTCATCTTGCGAGTCTGGGAATTGACGAGCGCGATCAATCTCCGCGCTTAGTTTTAATCGAACAACGGTGCTCGACAAGGAGGCGATAAAGGAAACCTGAAAGTGTCATTCAAAGGTGATAAATTGAGTGCAGGTCGCAATTTCGTTGCAGAAATGATGTCCAATATAAATAAATATATTGACGCATTTGTAAGTGTGGTCAGACTCCCAATTTCTTTAGCACATGGATGCATTGACAGCTAAACTAGCTGCAGTAGTGGCGACCTGTGTACCATGTTGAGGGTCCACGAGAACAGACCCCGCAGTGGCTATTCACTATCATAGATATCGCTCAGAATCAGGTTCAGCGGTGATCTTGTTGTAGGTATCTTCCTAAAGAGTTTGATTAATATTTTGGGTTGTCAAGTGAAGTGGCGAAGAAAACCGCAAGCAATATGTCATGCTAAAGTCGCTATACTCGTTCAAAATACTTGATTAAATATGTGTATGGTTCGAGGTGTTGTTGCTCAACCTCTAAAATTTTAGTAGCTTTCTATGTCCCATCCTTCTGCCATTTATTCGGGAAATTATCATGTGATTGTTATATGACAGTTAGGCACGGATGTGCAATCGTGCAGCACTTTGTGCTGTGGCTAAAACCGTGCTAAATTGATTTGCCAGAAATAGTGAGCTGCATGCTGAAACAGGCTGTAGTCTCATTACCATTTCCTGTTCTTTTTTCTTCCTCATATCTGTCTACGCCTAGGCAACCTGACATTATCTTAGCCCACGTGCACTCTCTGACTGTGCGGCACTTTGCCTGGATCAGGCTTGTGCTTTCATACCATACCGATATAGGCACTCCAAACTAGCTGCAGGTGTAACGCTGTTCATGATAAACGGGATAATTGAACATCAGCAAATGAAAATTCAGCACGCAAGTACGCCAGTTGTTAGCGAAGTGACCACATTAAGACCAATTACGGCACCCGGATGACAACTTGACAGCATCGTAGTCCACATGGTGTACATGAATATGCGGTAATGTGTACTTTGGATGGGTTGTTGTATTAATAACGACACTCGTGAAACAGTTGCCAAGAGCTCAATGCGTTTCAAACTGATAAATTTGACTCAAACATAGTGGAATCTGGATGCCGTTCGGAAGGCAAAAGCGCGATGTTGCTATCTCCCTCCACCTATCTGGTGCAATTCGGGAATCAGTTTGATTTACATGTTGGTCACAATTGTTGATTTGCTATGTTTGTCAAGTGGACGACAGGTTTAAACTTGTATCTGTTCTGTGCCCGGGCGGACAATGCGGTTGAATCTAATTCCCCATATAGTTGTGTATTCCAATTCTCTCCCTTAACAACATCAATGGATCATGGTATTAAATTTGCGTACTTGAAAGAGAAATATGGCTATAAAAATATATCATTTGATGGACACGTACCGGAGATGCACGTACGCGATTTTGGAAAGTTCGACATGTACCAGTATTGCTCACATAGCGGACGTGTTAAAAATTAAGAGGAGAAACGTATACGGTCGTTAAGAGCTCTGCCCAGTAAACGGTGCAAAATTATCCCCGCCGCCTCACAGTACGTACATATCCTATGAACTGACGAAGATAGTCAACGACAAATACGACCATAATGTAATCGCGGATGTGCAATCATGTAGTACTTTCAAAGATACTGAGCTGCACGCGGAAACACGCTGGAGTCGCACTGTCAGTTTCCCTTCTTATGCTTAGACCTGGGCAAGCGGACAGTATCTTAGCACACGCGTACAGTTTCGGACTATGCGGTACTGCAAGAGATTTGGTTTGATACATGAGAAAAGGAGGTTTTCTCTTCAGCGAGTTTAAGCTTTCTCAAATTTCGACAAGGATAAATGAAACAACGTTTGCCAGATATTGAGAAGCATACGTTGGTGTGACTATTTATTAACAAAGTTGCACAGTCCCCGATGGTAAGCAGAGGAATATGGCTATCGGGATCGAATCATGAGAAATTAAATGCATACTAGAATTTGTATGCCACTATTGGATAAGCCTGGCACGACCCATCTGTTCAATCACATGTGCATACACACATCACATAGATAGGTTAGAGCCATGTGTTTAAACAAAGAAATTCGCATTTGCATGCATTTCCATCACACACCCCGCAAATGGTTTTCTGCTGTTCGTACTCACCAGGTAGACACAGTTCGGTCAGGATGTCTGTATGCCTTGTAACAATGGAGGAGTGGTATACAACGTTTGAGCTTGTAAGTCCCAGGATAAAGTAATCAACGATCAACAAAATACTATATGTTTCGATACAACTGCCATTGACGATGAGTTTGAGGTGCGGAATTAGAGAAGAAACAAATTTCGAATTAGGTAGCGGCAAACTACAGTGGACCGCGTTAGTTCCCGGTTTGCCCAGATCTACACTTATATAAAACTGGAATAACGGCAGTGAGACTCCAGCGTACCCTTAAGCAGGTGAGCTCGGTGTAACCTGTGTAGTGCACGCATTACAAGATTCTACACCCAAACAGGCGATTAATTTGCTACTATTGTAGAAAAAGGTGGCAGCAACGAGCATACAAGCACTGCCTTGTGACTCAAAACCAGAGCAAGCAAGCGTTTGACACGGAACGGCACATTGGGATCGTTCGAAAGAAAATAGGAAATGTGATGGGGTTCAATTTCCGACAGTTGCAGCCAATTAGGGATGTCAAGTATTGTCATATCGCGTGTCAACAAAATGTATGACTGCAGAAAAAAGCATACATGGTGACAAATAAACACACACACCAACGAAATCACATTGAGCTCCAGAAATAGTCAGTCTTATCAGACCAAAACAAATAACATTTGCACTCGTCAAATTTGGGATGAAAACACGAAATGATGGGAGGACATGGAAATTCGATCGAATTTTCTCGTCGGGCAAACACACATGAATAGGGTAACAATACAGGTGTACATCGTTGCACAAACAGCATGTCAAATAGTCAGACTGTGAAAACAAAAGAAGTCCAAAAACAGGCACATGGGTGATAAGGACAGAAAGACGTGAGTACTGGCCCCTGGTTTCGGTCGAACTAAGCGAAATGCGCGATCAGTCAACAGGCATTTGGTAAAATGTTGACTGCAGTTAACGTACAATCATCAATGGCACGGGCTCGTGGTTTACGAGACCTAATTTTGCAGCCTCGCGTTATGTTCATCACTGACAGCATTACATCGGTGTGATGTCTGATGTGAAAGCACAAGCCTGATCCAGGCAAAGTGCTGCACAGTCAGAGACTGCACGTGGGCTGAGACACTGTCAGGTTGCCCAGGCCTAGACAGATATGACAAAAGAAATAGAAAGAAAATAGAAATGGCAATGGAGCTGAGACTCCAGCGTGTTTCAGCATGGAACTCACTACCGGTGGCCAAT
>JACCGJ010011280.1:0-17033 GCA_013407085.1 Atriophallophorus winterbourni | reverse complement strand
ATTATATTTGAACAATTAGCAGTGAATATGATTTAGATTTGAACGTTGAATAAACAAAAAGCAAGCTGGGGATTGACGTGATCAATATTGATGGATCGATTTAAACAAAAAATGATGGCAATAAATTAAATACGTATTCGCCATTGCAATGATTATTCTCAGATTATCTGGCATTAATTACAATAAATTCAACAGTGACACCGCATTTGTATTTCTCGCATACAACTAAAGAAGAGATCGAATCCTATTACGAAAATGATGCGTCGAAGACAATGAGATCTGGTGGATCCTTGAAAACCCCAGTAAACTTGCACGAACTGTAATAAAAAGATCTTTAGAAGATAATCTGATAGGCGGATACAAATTTAGCCACATAGTATGACCAACAAGCATATCCAAATGCATTTATCCCATGTAATTCTTTATGTAATCGCTCGCGAAATTGTCAAGACCATAATTAAAGCTCAACTTAGATGAGCAATGCTTGAAATCCGGATACTTTTGATGTTGATCACAGATTTTCTAAAAGCCAAGAAAGCGATTTTCGACGCCAACACTTCTAACCACGATAATTTGAACGTACGTCATCTCATTTCTCTCTCTCGAACTTAGGTATGCAGAACATGAACTAATGATTGACCTCGCGGATTTTATCTTAGCTGCATAACCTGAGAGAAATGGATGTCTTCAAACTCTGAAATATTCATGATACCTGTCTTCTTGAGTTGATGGAGATTTGCTGTTTGTCGACCGTAACTTTAGAAAATAATCTTCATTTGATCGAAAGTTAGCAAGTAGGAGGTTCACATCATTTCTTACATGCAAATCAAAACAGTTCAGTTCTCGATGTTAGTGTATATTCAACAAGTTCTGATTATCGCATAGCAGGCTGTCCAGAGATTAGTGTAAGCGCAGATTTTTATTTCTCATTATTATTTTCCTGAAAGTGAAAAAAAACAATATTTTTCATTAATAAAAATCACACAACCTACTGGTTTCTTTGTTTTTGCACTCAACAGATAAAACAGTAGGATCAGGATTCACGTAAATAGAAACTGCGGAAAATTGACATTATCTTACAATCGTTTTAGAAGAAAACATTCCATTTCTGATCGTGTGTGTGTTCGAGCGTTTTCCTTGTCTGTTTGGTGTCTTCAATGTAATCACATCGCAAGCGAACGATAATCTCATGGTTAAATCACTTGAATGAACAGTCAAATTTGAGCAGGGTAATCTCTTCAATATCGATAATCATTGCAGGACTAATTTAAAGCATTTGCTCGCTCTAGGTGATATCTACGTCGATCAGTTGAGAGCTGTATTCACTCCTGCCCAGCTTGAATACGGCATATCACACACCACCTCCGAATTGAGCAATCAAGCGAAATTGCTTCATCAATCGTGGATTGAATGCCAAGAGCTGCTATATCACTTTTGCTCGAAGGTTGACGTCCTGGTTTCAACTCACCATAGAATGGCTGTTTCAGAACAAGACTATCGTTCATACTGTACACAAACTTAACAAAGTGGTTGAAGTATTTCTTATTGAGTGAACACGCTCTGTGACCTACTTTAGAATACACTTTTGAAAATGCCACATTGTTTATGCACAATCTGTTCAATTTGTTACAAATTCACTATAAGTAAAGAACACTTGTTCTTGTTTCTCGTGAAAGTTCCAAGTTGCGTTGCTACACATTGTTGATGTTGGCCTCCTTCCGTCAGTGTCGACCATGGATGTACATCACAATCGCATTAATTTTCATGTTTCAAAGCTTTTCAAATGAATAAACAATCAGATTCTGGAGGAACAGTCTCTTCCGCAGCTCTTGCAAAAATAGACGGAACTTTTGTTTGTTTACATCAACGACCTACCGGAGACGATTCCGTGGATCTAAACGCGTGTTTCTAAGCATCCAGGAATAATACGACAAATTTTCTAGAATCTCATCACTTGTAACGTTGCCACTAATCATGAAAACTTAATTAATTCCAACCATGGAGCCTGCATAGCAAGCTTGGACTCACTAGTTACAAAAGGATATACTATTGGTTGATCAAATGTAACATCGTGCAACCAAATTCGTAAGTGGTTTCCGAAAACTAACGTTCGAGGAACGATTGCAAAAATTGAAACTCCTTACTACCCTTCAAAGAAATCTCCGGAGTGATGTGATACTAACGTACAAAATATTAAATAGCCCACATCATCCTTTAAAACATATATTCAAATACCGTGAGTCACAACATGACTCAGTGACACTAGAAGTTTCCCATTCCGGTATCACGTGCCGCCGATATTAATATTTTATACGTGTCAGTTTTCTTTGGATTGCCATCCCCGAAACTATTTATACCACTTCCAGCGTCGAAAAATCTATTCGAAATTTGGGCCTGAATTTGTTACATAACGATTCAACTACACCTACTTATTAACTCATTGTATCTTTTCAACTCAAATATACGTGTCATTAGCTGATTATATTTTGTTACTTTTTCGTGAAAGTATGCTATGTTCGTTGAAATGCCATGTGGTTTAGGTGACCATATATTCTTGAATATTGAAATCTTATTTCTTAGTGAATAGATAAATAATAGCTCAACGAAGTTTGAATTTAAAGTAATTGATTTCTAAACCTGCCATAGCCAACATACTTAACCGTAAGGACGATATTATGCGAACGATATTCACAAAACGTTGCTCATATCAATGATTATTTTTGTGTTGGCCTCTTCCGGTCGATGTCAATCATGTGCATAACAATCGCATGAAGCATTTATGCTTCGCAGCTTTTAGAATGACTAAGCAGTAGAATTTGAGAGTGACAATGTCTCCCGTAGTGGTCTCAAAAATAGACAGGACTGGGTAGATTGACGTCTGTCGAAAGCCAACCGGGTGATTTAAGATTGGCAGCTGAAAGCAATGTATGCATTTTCCGGCTTGAAGACGACGCCTTACACAATGCCTCCAAAGTGAGCGGTCGTGATCAAGTTCTTCCCAACTCGTGGGGTCAATGCCAAGATCTTTCACATATCTTTTGCAGCCGTCTTTCTAACGCATGTGTGAACTACCAAATAGTTGACTCCCTGAATACAACTCACGTTAGAGTAGATCATTAGGAATACGTCTATGCTTCATTTTGTACACATGTGGTGACTTATTGGGGTTAACATAACGTGCAGACCAGTTCTACAAAGCATTACAAGATTCATCAATTTGCCCAACAATGACATGTTAACCCTTTACTGCCCTCAGTACCGAATTCGGTACGCTGATTAAAAGTTGTATAAATAAACAGTGATCAGTTCAAATCGTTTCCTTTGTGTTTTTACTTGTTCAATACAAGTCTAGTACCAGTTTGATACAGAGATACAGCAGTAATCCGGCATATAACGCCAGTGTGCATCGAGAGTTTGCGAGAGATGGACGTGTAGTGTATTCAGCCTGTAGATTAAATTGGGCAGGTTAAAAATACGACGGTTGAGGGGATAAAATAAATGCAACCAGCTTCGTTCGTGTCTTGCATGGATGATCCCTGATTTACTGCCATAAAGTAAAGCATTAATTTCCAGACATGAGAGTTGAAACAGGACAAGAAAGCAGCTGCTCTGCCAACCAGCTTATCAATGTACTTGTCTAGCGAGATATTATCCACAATATTTGAACCACTAAAGGTGTTTTCTTCTATTATATCTCAGAAACAGCGCCGTTCGTTTAGAAATTAATTATTCTTCATTTTGAATCGCATATATACAACACAACCGTTTTCATGAAACCTTAATTTTATTCAATTATTAGGGAGAATACTATTTACCCCATCGGAATTTTTTGAAATACTATCAATTCTTTGTCCGGTTGGACATTAAGCTTCAAAAAAATCACTGCTCTTGTCAGTTCCGCGAACAAATCTCCAACAGGCGGTTTTGACAGGATGTTGTTAACGCAACATCAAGAAGATAAATCAGCGCGATCAATAACCCGAAGAATTTCAACAAAAAACGAATTTGTTGCTTTAACTAAATTGCATAAACAAATAGTTACGTTAAATTTGCTTATTTGAAATTTGGAATTTGCCAAATTAACGGAGCAAAAACGTAAAAATTCCTGTCGGTTAAAACAAAATTAATGACACTGAAGAAAACAGGTTCACCCGGAATAGATAATATACACCCTAAACATTTGCATAATCTGTCTTCCGAATTGACAATACGTGTTCCAGATAATCTTCGAACAGAGCTTTTGCAAGATACTTCGAAAACTGCCCTGAATAGTCAGATCTACAAGGGTGTCGAGAGAAATACTCCGTTAAACAACCAGTGCTATCAAAAGTAATGGAGTCCATCAACACTGATGCCTTGCGGAATTACTTTGAAGTTAAAAATTTAATCTCCGCTGCACAGCATGGATTCAGGAAAAAACGATCTAGCCTGACAAAGTTGCTAATAGCAAAAGAAACTCGGTCTGCCGGTAACATCGTGGACTTGATTATTATCGATTTCTCGAAAGCTTTCGTTCGGGTCAATTACGGAATATTTGCGTCTATAGTACTCACCTACGGAGTCCAGGGTAAACTCCATGCATGGGTTAAACAACGGTTAATATCCAGTGAGATGTACGTGAGAGTCAAAAACGAACTATCCGAGTAGATTAAATTTGCCGTGTTATCCCACAAGGGTCAGGCGTCGGACCGCTATAACACGATCGGCTTTGCTCATGTTCGCTGATGACACAAAGATTTGGCGCAAGTTGAACTCCTCAGTCGAGATACAGAACCTGCAGCGCAATCTCGATATGATTTATGCCTGGTCCCTAGACACCCAAATGCCACTGAATGCTTCGAAATGCAGCCCATTGTCGCCCAACAGCAAAGTTGAACATGTATGGCGGGATTATTCAGTCTGATTTAGAAAACTCTATGCAATGTCTACAAGCTGTCAGCAAAGCCGAAAGCAGCTTGATTCTCCTTATAAGAGCCATAGGTTCGTTTGACACCAATATAAACTGCAAATTGATTTCAACTCACATCTGCCCTAATATTGAATATGCTATAGCGGTATGAGATCCTTGGTTGAAAAAACGATACTCAGCAATTGGAAACTCCAAAGCAGAGAGCGACAAAGCTCTTTCTCTGTCTTTCTAATTGTCCATACGAAATGCGAATTAGAATATGTAAATTTCATTCAACCGTATACAGACGGCAATGAGGAGCACAACAAATACGAGGATTCTATTACAAGCCTCAATCTCTTCGACTCTCGCTACCGCCATCTTGGAGGTGATTTGATTCTTATGTTCAATATAATACATACCCCCAACCACCCCCTTAATAAACTATTCACACGACTACCACCCCGAACCAGCCGGAGTCATAGCTAAACAAAACTTATTCCCGTCTCGAGACTGAACTGTCGAAGGTATTTTTATTCTGTACGTGTATGTTTTACGTGGAACTCACTAACCCATAAACGTTGCACATTCACCCAACGTGGATATATTCAAATCGAACTTGGACAACTTCGACCAATCCAAACATTGAACCTATATATTCTACACCATAAAAGCTTTGAACCCATGCATCAAAGTAAACTTTACATATTTACCCCATCCAACCTGTTGAAAACAATTTCTTCCCAATGGATGTTTACCTGATTCCTGAACTGATCCGTAAACAAAGAATCCCGTTTTTACTACCTATGTTATTCGTAATTCCCATATAATTCTTTGGGTTTTGTAAAGCTATTTACTTTTTAGACCATTGAATTTAATTGAATTGAATTTTGACAGTGCTTAATCAAACAAACCATCCATGCAGCCATTTGCTACATCTTTCCCACAACACACATCTGCGACGTCACCAATCTAAACTTTACCAACAGCATATCGAGTTGAACTGGTGTAAATACGCATTTTCCGTTCGCAATTTGCAATTGTGGAACAGTTTACCTACTCACGTGCTACAATCTGAAACCAATGACGCATAGAAATTCAATTTATGCACATATGGACAAGTATGTTTAACAACTACATGTTTTGATATTTTTTACCATCCGACTGGAAGTACATTCTTGTGGGTGTTGCAAAGCATGGCTTTGTTTACCCGCATATCGTCTAGGAATAAATCTACGAATGAATAAATTGATGAATTCTCATACATTTGAAGAATTCTAACGCAAATTATGTTTCTTCTAATAACAATACCTTGCGATATTTATAACAAATTTGTACTGGATTACTTACAACAGTTCATTCTAATTTTCAAGGTCACATCTTTTTAAAATGAAAATTTATTCGCAATCTATAATATTGGTGCAAACTACGACCAAGCATTGAACACAACGTAAACTCCATTCGTTTCACCCCATCTGACTATTTCCGTTATATGGTGGAGCCAGTAAAACTAGTCTCTGTTTGCCATGTAACAGTGAAAACGTGGTAAACAAATTTAGAAATTTATGCTATTCCATAATAGCGCTTCAACAAAGAACCAAGACGTTCAAACGTTAATAGTGCTTACTCTCAAAAGTGCTGATGAATGATCAAGTCTTTGTTTACCACATTTTTACTGTTACGAGGCTGACTGAAACTAATCTTACCGTATCCACCTGATGCACGGATGTGCAATCGTGCAGTACTTTGTGTAGTGCGGTCAACATCGTGCTAAATTGACTGGTCATCGGCGGTCAGCTGCATGCTGAAACAGGCTGGAGTCTGACTACCATTTCTATTTTCTTTCTCATATTTGTCCAGGCCTGGGCAACCTGACAGTATCTGACAGTCTCTGACTGTACGGCACTTTGCCTGGATCAGGCTTGTGCGTTCATTCATTCATTCATCCACCTGATGACGGCAAACAGCCAGAAACCGGTAGTGGGCAACACATAACTTCGGTCATCCGTAAGCACCTCTAGCGCTCAGAATAGGAGTCATTACGTGTTTGAACAATGTGGTTTGTTGTACAGACCTTGGAAAACTGTGGTTTCCAATTTTAACTTGCGTGCTACATTATAGAATGTTTCAACAAATTATTTAATGTACAATGAGGTGAACTGCCAAATTAATGCCAACTATTACCCTGGTCTGCCGAACTAAAATACGAAGCACACTTGAATGTAGTTTTCCGAATTCGCTTGCCGTTACACGAATCTTTTATCCGTTTTTACACCGGAAACCTTACGGTCGTATTCACGCTGTTTCAAAACACCAGGAAGTGGGATTTCGGAAAAACTAATTCACTTAAGCCTTTAAAATAATCGGGGATAAATAACAAACTGTGAAACCTCCATTAGATCAGATTATCTCATCAATTCGATTAATACGGGAAACACGCAATACACAGCGGGAAGCGCTACAGCCGGTGCGTTTGAGTGAAATCTTCGCAAACACTGACTTGTCAAACTAATTTATAAAAATCGCTGAAATCCATTCTAGTTCGAACAGAAACTAAGAAAGATATCAGATCTATAGAAATCCAAGAATGACAAGGTGAATGTTATAATTTATTCCTATAAGGCTTACCAAGTCAAAAAGATTCAATCCCTCTTCATTAAAATGGATAAGGATAATTTTAAATGTAACATGTTGCCGTTTGAATTTGGATACTCGATCGTGGAAGACAAATTCTGCTGAATCTTGACCAACATCGTTGCACAATGAGGAATTCATTCGAGGATTTCAGTATTCAACCGTGCACAATGTGTGTTCAGGTCTGAGTCGATACTATTTCATAACAAGACGCACATGCATATTCAGTATCCGGAGTAATTTTTTTCGCTCGTGAAATTTCTGAAACTCCTCTTTTCTTGCAGGCCCAAAGTACGGCATGCTTCATAATAGAAAGTTGGCCAATGATGTTTCAGTTTGTGGTTATAGGAAATCTAGAAAGCGGAATGTTTTTCTGCGATAGTCCAGATCTTGTATGCTACGTTGATAAGTGTTTGTGCGAAGTTTTGCCAACAAGCAGCATTTCATACTTTACAGTATTAAAGGACTGCACATCTGTCAGAAACTGACGGATTTAGTTGCCTAAATCCATTGTGTATGCCATTCAAGTATTATTGACAAACCTTATCAAATTAAAACCGATAACCACCACTTCATCGTTCAGCTACACCAGAAAATAGGTCCAAACTTAACTACAATCATGACGTCTATACTTTTGAAAAATCCTCTGGTTCATCTCAAACCCATTGAAAATGCAATGCACTGATTTATTTAAATAAAATTCATGCATCGATTCTGAACGTACGCTCAATAGATTTCATTAAATATATTTCATCTGCATTTCCAGAGCTACAAATGTCAGATAATATAACACACATTAATAATCGGTTCATCCAAATATCGATTAAAAACACATTCAATTTTTCATAGCGCCACTAATTGCGTATATGCAGTCTTTCTCTTTTTCCCATAAAATTATCGACCGGTTCAATGTCAAACGATAATGAATGGCTTTTAGGTTCGAATCGGAATCATAGAGTAAGAAACCGAACAGCTGTTAACGTGATGTTCGTCGGATAAACATTATTGTTTCAAAACCAAAAGGACATCCCATTAGCGCAAACTACATGCTGAATGACAGTGTTAGGTTCGAATGGAATGTCGGTCCGAAGATCAGAAAACAATTAAATTATGGTATACGAAATATTTATTTGAACGAATGTGTTTTCATTAATTTGCTAAGATGAACGAGCGCTGAGAAAGATCGCGGTATCTGGATTACTAATAACCTGAAACTTTTATGCTGGAGTATTTGCACCGAAATCCACAGAGTACGAACAGGAAACAAGCATTCGCTATGATCGTCCCACTCTGAGTGAAATATTAATTACTTCGATGGTGGTTGCGCAGCGCTTAAGAAAGTTAAACGCAAAGAAATCTCCGGGACCAGACGAAATTTCACCGGAGCTCCTCAAAAGCTGTCATACGCAGCTCTCGGAACATTTATCTCGTCTGTTTAACGAATTGCTTCAAGTTGGAATGGTACCGATTGATTGGAAGCTGGGACTAATTACACCAATTTACAGAAGTGGATGCCGTTCTGAAGTAAAAAATTACAGGCCTGTGACATTTCTGTCTTCGGTTTCAAAGTTTTTGAGCGCATAATCACTGCAGAAGTAATGCGCCACCTGGAATCGAACGGACTATTGACAATTTCCCAACACGGATTTCGCAGAAACCGCTTTTGTCTAAATACTTTGCTGACATGGTTGGACGACTGGACTAGTGTATTGGACGCTGGAGGCAGTATTCATGCATGCTACCTTGACATTTCCAAAGCTTTTGACTGAGTTGACCACAAATTACTGCTGAACAAGCTAAAGAAACACGGTATTGCTGGAGGACTGTATGACTTGTTGCGAGACTATCTCAGCAAAAGACACATACGGGTTCGAGTTGACGGTATACTATCGAAGGAACTCGACGTCACTAGCGGTGTTCCACAGGGATCCGTGCTTGGACCGATACTGTTTCTGATTTATATGAATGACCTGCGAACACCACGCGGCAGTAAGATGGTTGTGTTCGCAGATGACTTAAAAATATGGAAAAAAAGCACTGCCGAGGATTGCAGTGTGATTCAAAGTGACTTGGATGCTGTGCAAATGTGGTTATCTGAAAATAACCTACCGCTAAACATGCAAAAGTCTCAAATCATGCACATCGGTCGTGTGCTAAGCTTTTCTTATTCATACAAGCTTGGCAAAAATATCCTGGAGTACACCAAAGAAGAAAAAGACCTGGGTGTCTGGATTTGCGGTAGCCGAAAAATGGTCTACAATGCGAAGCCGTTTACAAACGCGCGTCTCGGATGCTCGGTGTGTTAAGGCGGATATTCGGACGTTTTTCCCAGAGCTGTTTTTCTCTGATGATGAACACGTACATACACCCGCTTATTGATTACGCTTCACAAGCCTGGACCCCATGGCTTCAAAAAGACATTTCACTATTGGATCGCATATATCACAGAGCCTCAAAGTTGGTCATTGGGCTCGAAAACCTACCATTCGCTGACCGACTAAGTAAACTGAAGCTGACGACACTTGCACAAAGAAGACTGCGAGCCGACCTCCTCCTCACATTCAAAATCCCTAACAGTGTTTCCCACCCTTTGGATATACTATTTCACCGACGAACATTCAGAAACAACCGCGGTCACAACTGCAATTTGGAAATACCCCACTCCAATCAGAACTGCCGCAGGTATTTTTATTCTGTGCGTATTTGTTTCGCTTGGAATTCCCTGCCAGCCAATTTGGTAAGCTCAAACACTTTTTCTATATTTAAATTTTAACTGGACGATTTCCTGAGAGCTAATCCAAATTATGCCCCGAACTATTTATAATCTATCGTTACCAGAATTATTTTGATTTTAAAATTTTTCTGCACACATATACACATATACACTTGTACCTATAATTCAACTGCATGGTTATTGTAAAGTAATTGCTCTTTTAAACATAAAATCTTGAATCTTGAATCTTGAATCTTGAATACAAATAGTCTTGGCCATAAAGTCTTCAACAGGGGAAGCGATATTTTGGGAATGCTGTTGAGTATATTTAGGTGGTTCTCTCCTAATACGCTCTACTTCATTTTAGAAACATGCATCCATCCCACATTAGTACACATGATACCGGCTTGGGCACCGTGACTGTGTAAAGACATTGGATTGCTGGATAACATTGACCACCGGGCGACGAAGCTACTTGATGGGATGCAGTACATCTCATACCAAGATCGAATGGCCAAGCAGGGATTGACCGATTTCACACAAAGAAGAGTAGGGACCAACATGATCCTAACATATAAAATGCTGCGGGCATAAAATCACCCTCTCCGCTATTTGATAAAAGTTAGTTCCTCTAAGAATACACAGAGTCACTCGAGTTGTCTCGTTATACCGCAATGAAGACTCCATTATAGCCGTCATTTCTTCTCGGTAGGGAATGTTTTCCGTAAAATTCACATCACAGGGTATTTTGAACGCTCCTACGACCCGTGATTTCAAATCGAAAGTGGTTGCTTATATCAAAGAGCCATCCTCTATCGGCCATGTATATTGCCTACAATGAACCCACACAAACCAAACACATTAATAGATTCTTAATTGCATACTCTGTATTATTTATCGTTGTCATCCAATAATACATGTAACGAAATTGCTTCTTTTCGCCATAAAATTTTGATTCTTGCTGTATGAACTGTGTTACGGCAATCGTAGGATAGCACTTCTTTCCTCCCACAGAAGATACCTACAAAAATATTTTGAACGAGAGTTCTAATTAAAAAATTCATAATGTATAAATGCATTGAGTACATGACAGAAAAGAAGCTAGTGTTCCTGTTGTTGAACAACCTATTCGACTTTTGAAAACATATCATACAGTGCCGATGAAGACAAACAATTTTCCACTTTTTTGAAGCTCGTTAAACAAGGCTTCTCTTTATCCATCTGATGTGAGAAAACAGTCAGAAATTCGTCGTAGAGTGTAAATACAGGGAATGTAGCAACTCAACAAACAGAAAACCAGATTGTGTAACAAGTGTTAACCACCATAGGCGCTAAGTGTGTCAAAGTATAGACAGGCCATGAGCAAAGGACAATTCATTGCAGAGGTCACGTTTCGGAACACAAGTTCTGACTGATTTGACGCATTCCATCGCCATGGGATTAACTCGAAACAATGGATCTTTGTAACAAATATATTTGGTTTTTGCGTAAGTTACCGTCGTTACATGAATGATTTTGTTCAACAAACACATTTTAACGTTTGCACTAGTGTTACATGCCATTTAAAATCCCGTGCAATGCTCTACGATCGTTGACCCACATAATTATTGTGTTTTCTACCTAATCTATCAAGTCTGCATACAATCGCATTTTCGAACCCTTAGTAGGAAGATGGCTGCCAGATATGCGGATATTTGGGTGGAAAATGAAATGTGATTTTGCTATAATTTTACAGAACATTCAGCGGAAGGGTTTTCACTCAAAATTTTGTATCTAGAGTTTGGCAGGATTCACTCCAGAAGCAGAAGGATTTGCCTATTTTGATAAATATTTTAAATCTTGCTCGATACCAAGGAACCCATGTCCAGACACAGAAGAATGAGTGAGTGAGTTCTCAAAGCAGCGGGAACATATGCAACGACTTTATAGTTGAAACCCGCACAGAACCGTTTTCTTAAACTTCCAGCCGCAAAGGATAAACACAGGATTAAACGGAGATCAATCGACGAGGAAGATGTTCTGTTCGAGAAATTCGTTCATCCGAAACAGCGGTTCAAATCCATGGGGAGTCTGAGCTTATACAACTACAATCATTTCTTCAGCGACTAAAAAGACACAAATTTACTTACACATGGACTAATCGTCAAATGACAGATTTACTTTACACAAGTATCCCTGTCAAACGCGAAGTATGAAATACCCCACAATTCAAAGAGAAAAAAGATGCGGTGTCTATTGATACACGGAAAATCTTAATCCATAATAGCTGCTTCAGATTTATCCGCACACGGTCGTACAACGAACCACGATTTTCAAGCACAGAATCACGTAGGGATTCGTGGTCAAGCACTCAATGCGCTTATGGATGACCAAAGTGATGTGTTGCTCATATACCCCGAAATTACACTCCACTACCGGTTTCTGGCTGCTTGCCGTCATCAAGTATAACCTTGATCACACATCCATCTTATACAAGCAACTCACGTTACTCGAAAACCTTCCGGAACATGTCCGTATCAGACTGTCCCTTTGCTCTCAAATATCAACTTGTTCACCATGTTGGGCTAAAATGAACGATTTTGATGAATTGCATATCGTTCGATCGCGGCTGAAATTGTTACTCTCTCTCTCATAATTCAAGTTTATTATTGTTCGAATTGTTGCCACGTAATCCTTTCATTTCTGTGCCTTCGGCTCTTGGGTTGTCTTGTGAGGCGTTGTTTTGCATGGCATCTGAAAACGCATGATTAGCATTCAATGCTAATTTATTCCACAGTATGAAAGTAACATAACGACAAGACTCGAAGAACACGTTGTTGAGCGATTTGAAACTGCACCTCCTTTAGTTTAAAATATACCCTACCGAAGCTAGAAGCTCTCGGACGATAAGCAGGGCAGAGGAAGGAACTCCAATAATCCAACAACAAAAACAAGGGCGATAGTGCTGAAAATCGTGTTTTAGAGGATTTAGGCAAGAACGGGTCAAACAACAATGTGTTTGGAAACCCTAGTCATTATTAAACAGTATGTAATTCGACAAGTCCATAGGGGTGAATCACCAAGTCGATTGAGAAATCATATCAAACAGACAAACGGCAGAGTGGTCAAGGCCAGTGTTTCGTTAAACCGCCTTGTAAAAATGGCACTCTCTTTGACCGAGGGAATCGTGCAAAAGTTCCAAATGGTTGAACGTGTGCTTGGGTGTTCGGGGCACAATCGAAAATTGGATACGAAAAGTTGGACGTGAGGTGTTTATAGTTACATTGAGTATCATCTAAAGCTCATCAAATCATGGAATAGGCGTAAGGCATGAAACACTTTTCATCCCCGGGTTAAATATTTTGATTCTTATCAACTTTAGGTTCTCTAGTACCTACCTTGACGAATTGCATATCATGCAACAGCTGATAATATTTTTCATCTGAAGTTTCCAGCCAAATTTACACAAACCGAATACAATAGCAGTATTTGGACACTTTTTGGTGCTTCCGTCTCTAACGTTTTGTTTCGTGGTGCACTGTTCTGCCAATCATTAAAGTGGTATTGGGTTACACTCACAACTCATGCACAGCATTGTCACAGATTTACGTCATCTATTTTTGGGATCATTTATATAACTGTGCGTTGGGGTTGAAAATGTAAGACAAGCATGCAACCCAGAACTATCGATATATATACAGAAGGATCATTGTTTTCTTGGAATCACACAAACTAAATAAATAATTAGAAATTCTTCGGAAGCACCATATCACGCTTGCTCATGCATCTCAATATTGGCCTATTACGGTTCATTTTTTTAACATTTCAGGTAGTAACTTATAAAAAACATTTCGGGGCATCGTTTGCACAATAACAACAAAACCCACGTGCGTTTAACGGCCACTTGAACATTGCTCGCTACATCGACATTTCCGAAGCTTTCGATAGAGTCAACCAAGGCATTTTAATAAAAAAGCTCGAGGCTTATGGAATAACGGTAATGTTGCTGACTTGGATAAAAGACTATCATATTGATGGACACGTACACGTTCGCGTTGGCAGCACCTTCTCTAGAAGAATAGACGTAACAAGTGGAGTTTCGCAACGCTCGGTGCTTGGACCTCTTCTATTCTTAGTTTACATGAACGATATAGTAGAGGATATTGGATGTAACTTGATACTGTTTGCCGATGATATTAAAATATGGAAACGTGTCAGGAACGTTAATGACTGTATAGCATTATTTCGGGTTCTGTACAGCTTATTTGGCTGGTCCCAGTCAAATCAGTTGTCATTTAACCCTGCCAGATGTAAAATGCTGCGGCTTGGAAAATCTCTAAACCACACGTATCAGCTTGACACGCAAGAACTCGTCTTGACCACCGCAGAGAAAGATCTCGGTATCTGTGTGTCAACGATAATGCAGTTCTTTTCTCCACAATGTATGTACGTTATCCAATATAACGTATTATGTGTACAGCAACAACAGTAGGAAAAGAAAGTTATACTTGTATTCCACGGTTAGATAGCCCTCTTGCTAACATCCACGATTTGTAATTATAGTCCTAGAAGCCAAGCGCTCTAGTTGCTTGTGAGCACTACATCAACAATAGGAGTATTTTGCACTCAAAACAGAAACGTGCTGCCCTAGAGTTATTGACCAAACTGATCTGAGAAAAAACTGTTTCCCTTTCCCCACAAGGTTTACCGTCTCTCCTAAACATATTTAACTCAGAACCAGCGATGCGTATCGAGTGTGTAAAGATTTAGAGATTGATTCAGATTCCAACATTTTGTCATACAATAACTCAGCGACAATCAAACTGCTCATTTGTTTGCTTTAATCGTTTTTGTTCGTTTGTTATTATTGCTCATTGATTTTTGTTCTATTGATTCAATCCAATATTCATACCTGCAATTATTCCCGGTGAAAATAAATCATGTTTTTTTTACAAAGATATCAATTCTGAATGTGGATACAATAACATTTATTACGTGAGGTATCGATCGATTCAGAGTGATTTAAACACTTTTGACTTACTGTTTTTTACGCCACTGTTTTCATTTTATCGACTGTAATGTTTGGGATATTTATCCTTAATTTGTGCGCACGTAATGCGTAAGTGGGGTTTAGATCTCATTTGCCCGACCTACACATAATTTATTCCAATCCCGGGATATATCCGGCACAAGGATTAACAATAAAATTGTTCTTTTTTCGGGGTTAATTTCTTGAGATGACCATTTTCCATCTATCGCCCTGAATATAGAATGAATTAGAAGCGATTATGTTTGAACAATTAGTAGTAAATATGATTTGGATTTGAATGTTGAATAAGCAAAAAGCAAGCTTTGGTTTGAAGTGATCAAGATTGATGGGTCGATTAAAACAGAAAATGATGGTAATGAAGGAAATACGTATTCGCCATTTCAAAGATTATTCTCATATGATCTGGCATTAATTACAATAAATTCAGCATTGACACCGCATTTGTATTTCTCACATACAACTAAAGAAGATATCGAATCTGTGTTACGAAAATGATGCGTCGAAGACAATGAGATATGGTGGATACTCGAAAACCCCAGTAAACTTGTACAAACTGTAATAAAAGGATCTTTAGAAGATAATCTGATAGGCGGATACAAATTTAGCCACATAGTATGACCAACAAGCATATCCAAATGCATTTATCCCATGTAATTCTTTATGTAATTGCTCGAGAAATTGTCAAGACCATAGTTAAAGCTCAACTTAGATGAGCAATGCTTGAAATCCGGATACTTTTGATGTTGATCACAGATTTCCTAAAGGCCAAGAACGCGGTTTCCGACGCCGACACTTCTAACCACGATATTTTGAACGTACGTCATCTCATTTCTCTCTCTCGAACTTAGGTAAGCAGAACATGAGCTAATGACTGACCTTGCGGATTTTATCTTAGCTGCATTACGTCTAAACCTGAGAGAAATGGATGTCTTCAAACTCTGAAAAATTCCTGAAACCTGTCTCTATTGGGCTGATGGTGACTAGATGTTTGTTGAAAGGAACGTTAGAATACTATCGCCATTTGAGCAAAAGTTAGCAAGCAGTAGGTTCAAATCATTTCTAACTGGAAAATGAAAGTAGTCCCGTTCTCAATATTAGTGAATCATCAACAAGTTCTGATTATGGCATATCAGGCTGTTCAGAGATAAGTTTAGGCGCAGATTTCTATTTCTCATTAATATCTGCCTGAAAATAAAATAACAATATTTTTCATTATTAAAAAATCACACAACTTACTGGTTTCTTTGTTTTTGCACTCAACAGATAAAACAGTAGGATCAGGATTCACGTAAATACGAACTGCGGAAAATTGACATTATCTTACAATCATTTTATAAGAAAACATTTCATTTCTGATCGTGTGTGCGTTCGAGCGTTTTTCTTGCCTGTTTGGTGTCTTTAATCTCATCACATCGCAAGCGAACGTTAATCGCATGCTTAAATCACTTGAATAAACAGTCAAATTTGAGCAGGGTTAACTCTTTGATGTTGAGAATCATTGCAGGACTATTTTAGAGCATTTGCTCGCTCTTGGTGCTATCTACGTCGATCAGTTGAGGGCTGTATTCACTCCTGCCCAGCTTGAATACGGCATATCACACACCACCTTCGAAGTGAGCAATCAAGCGAAATTGCTTCATCAATCGTGGATTGAATGCCAGGAGCTGCTATATCACTTTTGCTCAAAGGATGACGTCCTGATTTCAACACACCATAGAGTAGCTCTTTTAGAACAAGACTATCGTTCATATTGTACACAAACTTAACAA
>JACCGJ010011276.1:0-19457 GCA_013407085.1 Atriophallophorus winterbourni | reverse complement strand
CCACATGCGCTGGTGATGTACCACCATCGTGATGTCGATCGGACGAGGTCAACAAACAAATATGACGCACTCAAGTGTTGCGATTAGTGATCGCCCTTCAGCTGTGTGAGAATTGCAAGTTTTAGCAGTCCCGGTATCGCAGCGCTATTCTGGAGTCAGCAAGCGTCGCTAGTTGGCTAAGAATCTGTCGAACTTGTGAGGTGTATTCATGGTCGGTATTCATCGAAGTAGGCCAGGAAAAATCCACCCAAAGTTCATGGTGCGGAAACCATCCCTTGTTCGATACCGCTTCTCTTTTGGTGTGAACATTTCACGATTAAATCAGACAGTAAAAGATCTTCAAGCTATCGATCCATCGATGAATAGGCTCAGTAGTGTCACGCCATTGATGGATGGTTTTCAGTATCATTAATAACCCACCCATTTTAGAATATGCGTCGTATCAAGACCGGCCAAATTCAGTACCCTTTGTTGTGTTATCTGATCACGTGTTAGCTTGTAGACTCGCTGACTTTGTGGGCAGATTTTGATGTGTGGATAAACACTGAGTGGTGCTGGTTACGCAAACCCGAGGGGGTCCGCGGTTAAATCTTGGACGACGGTGGTTTTCAACATTCGTGTGAGAATCCACGTTTAGTTCGAGGCCATATCTGATAGCATGAGGTACCTGGCGACTTATCATCTGAACAGTGTCGGGGTGAACCACCCCTTTCTGACTACTCCCTGCCGCCTTGCAGGTTGCACTTGGTTGTACAACGGCTAGAGAAGCTGACTCGAACAAACGCCGAGTGGTGCTGGGGACGCCGCTTTGTACCCAAGGCTCTTCATTGAAGCCGACTCATCCTCCAGGAGAAGATAGTCGCACAAAAGAAACTAGCAACTAATAATCATATGCATGAATTATTATTTCTGCTAAGCGGTAAGCAATTCTTGTCGCATTCCAAAGTAGCTTCGTCTGTGTACATATTTCATTGGGTAGATTTTGCATCCTGGAAGCTCGAACGGTGTTTCCTGTGAGTCTAAAATCAATGGAAAATGTTGAATATCGGTCGACTGGTGTGGTTCAGACGTAACTTGGTGCTGGGACAAACTTGCCGGTACCTTTTGAAACCTAGAGTCAAGTCGTATATGCAAGGACGGGTAAATTAATACTGTGCAATCGTGTCGCATTTCTGTGCTGTGCGGCTAACACCGTGTCATCGATAGTGGCGTGTTGCATGTGAAAGCACGCTGGACTCTCGCTGTCATTACCATTTTTCTTTCCCATATCTATCTAGGCCTGGGCAACTTGACATTATCTTAACCCACTTGCAGTCTTTGATTGTGCGGCACTTTGCCTTGATCAGGCTTGTGATTTCTTACACACGTACTCAGCTCATCCGAGGCGCCCAGGTAGACTACGGTTTGATTTTAGTAATAGTCTGAAGGACGAGGTCAACTTCCGCTTATGTGTGGGTAGTTTCTGAGAGAATGGCGTTGTTGAAGATGTCATGGAAGCATGCATCTTCTTATCCCATCGGATGTAAGACACCACAGGTTGTAGTCCATCGTGCCAGAGCTAAACGCAGTCGTTGGCTCCGGTTCACCGGCATCGTTAGAAATCCGCAGCTACACACCCCTGGGTATCATCTTGAATCTTACGCAAAGGGTGAATCTTTTAGTTCCTTGTACCTAATCAGACCTTTGTCCCGTAGGGACGGTTCTTATCTCCGGTTGCAACGGTATAGTTGATTTCACCTATTGTTTCTCTAATTTTCCCAATGTAATGTGTTGCCAACATCCCGGCACTCCACATTGCATTGGTCTTTTATAAGTGTCTTGAGCGCTTGACCAGGAGTCACTCTGTGTTTGAACACCGTTGTACGAATCAGTGTCTTACTTTGTTTGTATTCGACTTCCAACTGGTTAGGGACGGGATTCGAACCTTGGCTGCTCTATCGAAAGTCAAACGTCATATCCACTTTGCCATCAAGGCTGTCGGTTGTTGACCGTTGATCTACATTTCAGCGACATTGTGATTTCGTTCTCCACACCCCACAAAGTTCACCGCGACCTTGCTTAATATTTCGTATACATCTTATTCTTTGTCCCAACGTTTGGGCTTCTCCAATGTTCGTAGCACAATGCGATAGAGATGATATCATTTTCGCATATTGTCAGGGTGGTCAATCACATTTTTCCCACTTCTCTGTACTCGGGCCACGATGGTCGAGTGGTTTTGTCTTGTGCTTGTCAATCTGAAAGCTCGCGGTTCGAGTCCTGCATTTTAGGGACAATGTGCCGAAACCTATTTTCCCAGTTTGCCTAGCGTAGCCTGGAAAATATCCGATGGGAATCATATCGCAGTTAGTGCTGCTACTTTGTGTTAAGGAGACGGGAGATTAACACCCAACCAACTTCGTGATAAAGAGTAGAACGCTGAAACTATACTCTATACTGTGTGTGTCATGGAAATACATGCAAATAAGCATTTTTCTACATGGACATGCGATTGAACAAGTTGGTTGTGCCAGCCAACCTCTGTTTACCATTCCTCCACTGTTTTATGGCATACGGAGCCTGTTCTCACTGTCCCTGTCTAATGAGCACAAACAGCACGAAGTCGCTCCAGGGTTGTGTGATGGAAGCTATGCTTGTTTACAACGTATGGTGGGAAAATAATTCCAAGCCCATATCTCGTATTTACGTTTAGATAAGGATAGAGCTCGGATGCTCTCTTTCGAAGGATACTACTGCCCAATCGCAGTCTGACGAGAACATACACCCGTTCAACTCATCAATTCCTTGAATATTTCGAGGATGAGGGGCAAATTTCAATAATTTTGTTTCATATTACTCGAGTCAACACGAGTTACCCTTAATGCAATACGTGTTTTAAGGCAGAAAACTTGGACAGACGAAGTCTAGATGCTTTTCGCCTCGGGACATCCAAGCGTTGATAGCGTTGTCCCCGCAGATTGGGTGATTTCGACATCAGTCAAACGTTAATGACCACCGATCAATAATAGGTTAATTTCCCTGCCCGCGACGAAAGGAACGTTGATTCTGTGTCGAGTGTCACTTCTACTTTTTGGATGTGATTACAAACCTAGATTCGGGCAAAATGACGTACAGTTATAGACTACAAGTTGATTGAGATACAATCAGATTCCCTGGCCAAGAGAAAATGTTAGTGAGGCTCCCGCATCTAGTTCACTAACAGTTTCTTTATAACTGGTTAATTCCGTACCCTCGCCATTTGGGTCCGTTACTTTACTTTTACTTTTGTGCGACTATCTCCTCCTGGAGGATTTGTCGGCTTCAATGAAAAGTCTTGGGAATTTGGGTACAAAGCGGCGTCCCCAGCACCATTCGGCGTTTGTTCGAGTCAGCTTCTCTAAGTGCGACCTGCAAGGCAGCAGGGAGTTGACAGAAAGAGGTGGTGTGCACCAACTAACCATCTACGAGATGTTTCAGATTTTTCCTCAGTGTTTTCGCCCGAAGCCTTTCCCTCGATCGGGTATTCCGCAAAGTAGCGAAGGTTGAAAATCAGTGTTTTACTTCCCTTAGATGAAATGCCCTCCCAGGCTAACGAGCTCCATCTGCCCGAAGCAAACTGGTTTTCAGGCGCCAGTCACTCGCCCCTTCTCCTGTTGATAGAAGCAGTTCAGCCTGGCTCGATGAGCCACTCGTGCAGGCCAGAAGCTGGACTTGGTTGTCAGAGGCTATTTGAGACGCGCGCCATATGGGAGCATTTTATGAACATTGGGAGCTTATCCCCACTGCCACCCGCGGCTATGACAACCTTTGGAACCATTTGGGCCAGTTCCACGAACCTTGCCGTATTGTACATCATTCAAAAGACGATTTTCTCCGTCATCTATTAATGTTTGCTGGCTGGTCGACGCTCGAACTATTCTCTTACGATTCTCCAGGTTTTGTGAAAGTTGTGGTCAACTTTTTGGCGCTCTTGTTGAAATGTGGTGTTTCCCACGTCGCCTCTTTTGGTACTTTTAACTAGTGAACTTTATGCAAAATGTTTCAGGATGCCAAAGGTTGTGCTTTGAACTGATGAAAACAAGTTCATTCGTGGTACGATGACCTTCATATACGAGACATCAAAGCTGTAGACATTGATTCTCCATCGATCGGAGATAGCGTGTTCAACATAAGTCTCGGCTGATGGGGCTGGTACCATGCCAAGTGTGTTAACAGACAATTTACAGGGCATCGTGATGAAATCCTCGGAATCAAGTGCTTTTGGACATCGGAATGCTTGATCTTGACGTCTTGAGAACACTACGAAAACAAAGCATGTCTTGTGAATTCATCGCTTTATTGGATTTCCTCGATGGTTACTATGAGACCTTCGCGGAGCAAATGAGATGGCATACGCCCGGAATAAACGAGGAAACATAATGAAACGAATTCCTTAGACTCGTAATCTGTCCCTCAAACGTCACCTGGTATCTCCAAGCGCAACACTAACACTGTCTCATATATCCTGATAATGTTAACTCTTTTTGTAATCCAAAATGATTTGCCCGTCTATCCTTTCATGAAGGCATTTTGTTACACACACATTTCATCTCTTTATTGCGAAGAAATCATTTGCTTTCCAACGAAAAGCCATCTCTTCTAACGCTACTACTAGAGCTAGTTTTGTTGAACTCTGATTGGTTCTGACTTCAAGGTCATCCGTTCCTGCGTTTAAGGCCAACCTAGTATTGCGCTAACAATTGTTCTATAAAATTCCAGAGCCCTTCTCGTATCTCGGTCAGTTTGCACACAGCACGTGTCTGGTGATTAGAACAATACAGCTTGAAATTTTCATACTTTTATTTAAATGCACTCATGGCTGTTTCTGGTGTGTGTTCTCAACATGGATGTGAAAAATAACACACACACATACTTGGTTGTTTAAAACGACTCTCTCGCCCTTTACCTGAACCAATCAAGGTCATTTTTATTCCTTCATATAAACCACGTGACTCTTGGTGTCGTTTTAAATCCTACGATTGATTGAGTGTACCGTGTGAAGCTATTCCGTTTGGCCATCACCGGATTTGTGTTCAATGTTCCAATGTATACCTGCCTTATTTATCCACGGACGTTAACTGCTTTCTATCTAATCTTTACAAAATAATGTTTGTCATCCGGGATATACAATTAAGCGATCTTCCAGATGTGTACACACTGACGGTGAAGTTATTGCGACATCACATTGGTCAGAATGCCGAGAGTTGTTTAACCGAATCAGAATTATACGAATTATTTCAAAATGGCTTTCTCAAAGGATTATTATTAGTTCGGACTCCAATCTTGTTAGAGAATTCTAACGCCACTCGCTTGAATGAATCGACCGTGCCAGTTGGATTTATGATATTTCACGCGGATATTTCCCTCCTTCGTGGAGGTCAAGGCATTTGTCTCGATCAGTTCTACATTGAGCCTGGTTATCGGAAACAAGGACTTGGACGTCGGATGATGGCGGTGTTGTGTCGACGTGTACTTGCATCCAATGGGAATTACATCAAGTTGGTGTTTCAAGATGGTTTGGGATTAGATTCGGTTTACGGAAAAATGGGGTTTGTCAATCATTCCAAAGGTGACGCGTGCGTTCACTTGTTCGAGTCGTATGGAAAAGAGAAACTGCAAGAGTTTATCGATCGCGTTGACAGGACCAAGTCGGAAAGCGCTTCCCCCAGTAAGACACATATCTTGGCTATGCCTTTTGTCCAAGGACCAACTGATGTGAATGCGATTTTACCCCAATGGTCGGTGTTATCATCCAGTTCGTCGCAACATTCCGAGCTGCCTAGCACCGCGCTTCCTGGAGCTCGGCTGATAATTGTGGCCGAATCGGGTCTCTGTCCTTCGCCGGATTCCGCTCCTGACACTGGACTGTTGACGCGATTCCATTCTCGTCTGTGCATGTTCATCGAACAACCGTGTATTTGTTGTTGGCTCGGTCCCATGGTAAACTTTGCCGACTTCGTTGGGGATACGAGTGTCTTAACCCCGAGAATTTTCCTCAAACAAATACGGGCTTGGACGGAAAGATCGCCTCGCGTAAGTGGGGCTGTGTGGGAGGTACCCACACAGGCCTGTAACGTACAATCATCGTCATCCGACCAAAAAGAGCTTGGCGAACAATTGCGTGACCTTGATGTTCCCGATGACACATCTATTGAAGGTTGGAACATTGCTTACTTGGATGTGGCTGGGATGCAGAAGCTGGCAAGCAGCGGTGTCGATTCCGAAGACTATCTTCAAGAGTAAACACTCGTGGCAAGTGGAAACCACCTGTTTTGATGCTATTTTCTTTGTAAAAAATCCCATGATTTATTTTTCCGGCCTCAGTTCATCCTCCGTGAAATTAATTATTTTTGTAATATTTCATTTGATGTAAATCTAACTTTTTTAATTTCATTTTGTTTTGAATACATAAGAGATTCTCTCAATTGCAGACAGTGACAGATTTTAAGCATTTGTTTTTTAACGTGATGATAAGACGGGTAGCATGGACTTGATCAACCCTTTCTAGCTTGACGTAGAATCTCTCGAGACCACATTCAAGGTGATTTGGATGATAGTCCTATATTGTGCTCCTATTGGCTAATATTTGTTATCCAATTGGACGGCTCGATTAAAGCATGGTGTTCAATGTCATATCGATCGATCGGCATGTTTGATGGGATCGTGTTTATTGACCTATGAGAATACGTTAAGCAAACCCAAGGCCACATTGAACATTCTTCCGGGATTGGAAACAGTCAAGCCTAAGCAACCTGGCGGCATTTCAATAAAATGCTGCTGCCTAAATCCTGGAATGCATCTTGTCTCACCTTCACGTATGGGTCTCTAGTCGCTGTTGACCATGGATGTACTTCTTGAAGGCACCGTTGTTCAAAAGAGCCCAATTTTATTGGGATCGTGCAGCAGGCTACAATTTTAGATAACTGATAAAACTGAGCAATTTCCTGTAAAATAGTACGCAACAGATACTTTCTTACTTTACTTTTGTGCGACTGACTCTACGAGTGGATTAGACAGCTTCACTGATGTCTCGCAGCACGCTAGATCACGCGCACCGATCGGAGATTAGATCGATGCAGATTTTCATCTACCGAACGACGAGACGCAGTCACGAGACATCGGCATGTTCCTTCATGTTTGACCGCCAGGTCTGCATTTGACGCCGTCGAAAACAAGTTTCGTGAGTGTTGAGTCTTTTTTCGGATGATGTGGTAAACCCACTCCAGTTTTTGCCGTTGGCTGTAAGCCGAGATCAGAGGTATTCCATTGCATCGCGTCCAAACGGCAGCGTTAGATGCCCGGTTATTATATCAGACACACAGTATTATCATATTGCTTCAATGATCGTACATCCTTTGACCTCAACGACCACGTCTCACATCCATAAAGTAGTACAGGACGGATTGCCACCCGCCTGCTCTAATGGTTGCCTTTTGAATGCAAAAACGCATTATGCACACAATTAACCCTTCACTTCTCTTCATATTCCCCTTGAACACTGGTTAACATACTGGAATTGAACCTATTCAAAAGGGCAGACCGTGATATCTAACAGATACAGCGTACATGAATCCTTCCGCCGTATATATCGAGTAACCAGCCTTTTATCGTGTAACTCAGAGGAGAGTTACGATAAGTTCATTTTACGGACATAGGACAGAGAAATGCGATTAAAATTAGAATTCTGGAATGACTCGCTATCCTTCTCGCCTGGACAGCTAAGGTAACAATTTTAATGATTTTCGAAGACCGATAGACCTCAGGTCGTTTAGTTGTCAGAGGGTTTGTGATACAAGTTGTCGGTATATGTTTTCAGAATTTGAATTTCTATGCAAGTGGCGATATCCAGATGAGATACACTGTTGATGAGCTCAAATGAGAGCAAGACCCGAGTCCAGTGCTTCCATTGTGGAACACGTTATCATTTGTGAATATTTAGAAGAATCTGGTACTCATTAGTAATCACAAACTGAAAAGCATTTTTCCACACGTACGTTCTGCAGCACTCGCTCGCGATTGGATTTGAAGATGATGTCATCTGGTCTGATGACGAAAACATCCCCAAGTCACAACATTATCGCCAATAATTGATCAAAGTTTTCTTGATCTTTAAATATTTTAATCAATTTCAAACTCTGCATCCCTTCCCTGGAACTTCAGCTTAAATATTTCAGCCAATGATGTGTTGCAGCAGGCTGTGCGGCTTCCAGTAGTTGGTTTAAACAAATACTTCTTTGGGCGCCAACTTCGATCGATTCTATATTGATTCTCTCTGACCTTAAGTGTCCTTCAGTAATCCCGGATCAAGTATCCACCAGCTGGTCGCTATAATGAATGTGACGCTCGGAAGATTGATTGTCCCAGACATTTTGTCTTCAGACATCATTTTTAGGAAATCTCCTCTTCGGTGTCTGTCCACGGTTCTCTTTGTTCGGTATGCAACTACTCACAAACACATGAACGGCATTGAAGCCTCGTAACTTCCGTAATATTTTCGAGAAGCGAATGTAAACGCTTTATTCGAACATATTCGACATTTAAACGCTATGGTGCTGTTGAATTACTGTTGCACAAGCACGGAGACACCGACAAATTGATAACACATAATATGTAAACGAGACAAATATTTCCGCAATTTTTTAATGATCACATCCTTTTGACGGAGATATCTTGAACGCTCGATAATATAATGATGTTCGTGATTGCATTATGGTATTGTAGAGAGTGGGCATCCGTTATAATTACTTTCCACGGGCACGAAGTATATATTAGCTGACCAATCAGAATCCGTCCAAGGGGCACGAATCAGAATGCGTTTATTTTTAGGCCAATCATGGCATCTGGCCGCCCTTTAAAAAGCGCTGCATAGCCTACACGCAGCATATTTTGACGATGTCGCTAGTTCAGGTTTTTGCAGAAATTTTCGGAACCGTTGCCGACCCCATACAATTTGAATCCCTAGTTGAAGCAGCAGGTGCTATTTTCAGGTTTCAAAGCTCCACTGGTTCATCGTATTACATTCGGAACACAGCACCAAATGCCAGGTTTGTGTTAGCTTAACTTTGATAATTTGCAGATCCCGGACTTACGAATGCGTAAAAGCTGGACGACACCAGCCATCTTCCCGAGGAATTCGTCGAACGCAATCACGTAAGATCGGGTGTGGGTCAAGAATACTCATCTCAAGGTTGCCTAGTGAAAGGTTTGGTGTCTCTCGAGTTTCCTTGGAGCACAACCATCCCATTAGTTTATTAATGGCTAAATACGAACTGACTCATAGGCGCCTCTCACTGGACGAGATGTCAACGAGAGTGGGTTAGAGAGAGGCTGGACATGATTATGTTAGTTCATTTCAAGTTAACAAGTGGCAGATTGTGTACATCTAGCCAATTATCACATTTGAGGTAATCGGTCCCCACACTAATCACCTTATCGATTGTATTTCGATTCATCCCTGAGGTCAACCGGTCCACCGCTAATCGCGTTTACCCACGAAGAATACAACACACAAGAGAAGCCGATTGTTCAAAGGCGTTTATTACGCACAAGACAAATATCGAAGCATAGGCCTATCTTATTTAGGCAAACCAAACAATCACAACACTGATCCTCAACATGTCTGTCCCAGTTGTCGCTTCGATCTGATGTGTCGGTCGATTTCGTGCCAACCCTGGGCACGCAAGGCTCGTTTCATCAACATTGACGAATTGTATATCGTTCGATTGCGACTGACGTCTTCTCATACTTCCGAAGATGTTGAACATTCCGAAACCCGAAATATTACGAGTTCGCAATTGTTGTCGTCGGTATTTTCGGCGCGTCTTGCTCTTGTGTTCTGCCGGAGGGTAAACTTCTGCATATTCAAAGATTTAATGGTCCAAAAAAGCCAATATTTTACAGTAACCGTAGATTAAAAATATAGGGTTTGCATAAAAACAACACAAATGTTTTATCAATATGGAAAGTCAGCACGTGTATTCAGGTGCAAGGTTGGATTTGGTCAACATATACTTGCCAAGTTCAGCCTTGAACGTGTTCAGGCTTGATGCATAAATGATATGTGGGGGCAGAGAGTTCCGTAAAAAAAACTAATCGGACAGTAAAGAAGAAACCCTTCGAGACAATTTGATCTGGAGCCCTACGATCTGCCACCACGTGCTTCTTGCCGATGAAATAGGTGTTCAAGTGGGTGATCCACTGTATGCAGAATGTTGAACAGCAGGATCAAGTCACCCCTGAGACGACGATCCGAAAGGTCAAAGAGGTTTAGAGTTGCAATCCTCTCCTCATATGGCCTGGAATATAGTCCGGTCACCAGATTTGTAGCGCGGTAGTATGCGCGTTGCAGCAAGGTCACTTTCTTTTATAACCATGGGGACCATGCTTGACCTTAGCCACGTTAGTGATGTACTTTTACGCATGTGACCCGCTGTGTCAACTGGTCTTGACCGTGTGCATTGCACACTAGTAGTAAAATCGACCACTGATCCTGGTCATTCCCATGAGACGTGACACACTGTAGGCTTTTTAGCGGTAAGGTCAAATAAGTGGTGGTGGGTTGACTACTACTTAATCATGTTCCCTGTCCTGACTATCACCTTTGGTCTGACGAAGATTCTGTGTCAGAAGTGAATCGTTACCCTAAAACTGCTCTAACCGATTTCACTCAAATTTCTTTGCATTATAAATACACGATCGGACCCAAACATATTCCAATCGGTTGCTGCACGCCTCATGTTCCAAACAAAACTTATTAAGCTATTGAACGCATTATGGGATACGATACTCGCAGAGAGTTAATTCATGCATAGCTTTTGGCAATGTATTATGTAAGAATATCAGAAGAGGTTACTACTTTGGACATGGTATCCTTGTATGAAGGGCTTTCCGGTGGGCTTACCGCAGCCTCATCTATCGGTAGCGTACAATTTCAAATCTTTTTACCATTTCTCCACTGTTTCAAGGCAAGCAGATCCTGGTCGTACTGTTCCTAGCTGATGAGTACAAACAGCACGAAATCCGTCGTGTGATGTTATGGAAGTGCATACAAATATAGATTTTTTTCAAATCCCTGGGGTAAACCCTATCCATAATATCGCTGAAAATTCGTGTACTCGAATAAAGCCATTTTGCTTCTTCTTCTATAATTGTGTGTGCAAGTAGGATTAAACAGGCTGGTCGTGCCAGCCTTGTCCAACAGTGGCTTCAAGCTTCGATTCTATTCTAGAAGCAGTTGTGAAACCTCAATGGTCGTCATGTGATCGGCTCCACAACATCATTCTCATGGATTCTTCCGAACGGCGACAATGGGATCCCTTTCAAATCTCAGGCATAGTCAAATACTCCATTGAAGAATCTCATCTTTCCTTCAAGAACGCCGTTGTGTCCAAAGTCCTTTATTCCATTCGCATCAAAAAGCCTAAGACAATCCATCCGTTTATCTAGTGTAGAAAAAGATTTGGGTGTCTGGATATGCTCCAGTGTAAAAACATCACTTCAAACTAACACTGCCTTTAAAAAAGCAACACGTGTTCTAAATCTACTCAAACGGGTATTTGGGAAATTTTCGACCAAGATATTCCCAAGGAACATGAATACATATTTGAGACCAGTCATGGAATATGGTGTGCAGTCATGGTCTCCGTGGCTCAAGAGGGATGTGGAAATTATGCAGCGAATCTATCACCGCTCAACAAAACTAGTTCTCAGCATCCGAAACAAACCATATAAAGAAAGGATAGCTCAACTGAATCTGTTCGACTTTCCATATCGACGAATCAGAGGAGACCTTATCTTACTTTACATAACATTCCATACCCCGAACCATCCCTTACGGGATTTATTCACGCGAAGGGATACGAGAAATTATCGGACCCATGAATATGTGCTGGTCGTACCCCATTCCCGCCTGAACTGTAGAAGGTATTTTTACTCTGTCCGTGTCTGTTTTACTTGGAACAGTTTACCTTCAACCGTTGCTCACTCCACTAGCTTGCATGAATTTAAAACTAAATTAGACGAATTTTTATTGCATTATTCGTTTCCAGAGCACTTATATACTGTTTAATCTACTTCCTTATATTGTTTATACACTTAAATTTCAATTTTTATCATCTTGTGGTTGTTGTTAAGGTTGTTGCTTTTTAGACCATTAAAAACCTTGAATTACTTGGAATCCATCAATTATTCAATTAATCCGGTCGTCCATCCATCCATCCACCCACCCTTTAATCCATCCACCCATTCATCCAACCATCCATTCCCCATCCATCGTTTCTTCCTTCATCCCTTCCTTCTAATTCGTGATTAGCATAGTCGATGTTTGGGTGACCCATCCACACAGCGGATCTACGTCAACCGATCAAATCTATGGAATTGCCCAGATATCTTGTTGCGTTTCCAACACATCAAGGTTATACACAATTCTTCTAACAGCGAGTTAGCACATGAGCTATTCGTTATTTTACAGAAAGTTCTACGTCCCTGTAAGAACGAGATCCGATGTAAAAGCGCGCATTTACATGATACCGAGGGGCATAGCAACATGTGTATGATAATGTAGCACAACTGGTGTACATGTTTGAACGTAAAACGGCCGTTTGGACTGTGGAACGTACGAGGAAGTCATCTCCGTGTGTACATTTCAAACGGTTGTTCCAGGCAGTATGGATGAAGTGTTATTCGTAGCGGGAATGTTTTGAAACGCGTCTTCATATGTAAAATTATGCTTGAATGACACTGTTCCATAGGGTTCTTACAAAATCGTTGCTGTTCAATCCTCTCCAGTAATGCAATCTTTAAATTCTGAAAAATAACCCCACAAAATGTACCCGACTTCCTGTGATGGCTAAATTACTGATATTACTGTCCATTTACACACGTCATTTTTTAAAAAAATTTAAAAATATAGTGTATGACTGATAGAAAAATGTCAAAGAAGAATACAGATGATGCACTCTTACGATTGATGTCGGTTCATTGCTATCGTTGCCAATGTGTCGAGCCACACACTCTCACCTTCTCTTGCACCCCATTCAGGCAAGCGCGCTCGTCCAACCCTGGCTAAACCAGAAGTGAGCCTTTTCAAGCCACTCTTCCATGTTAGTGGCTGACCGCCAGCCACTTTTTTCCAGTCTGTACCAGCTGACGCATAAAGCGCTCTGCGTGGTAAGCGTTCAGATTTCATACGCAGGACGTGTCCCAACCAGCGGAGACGACGTCGGTAAATGGCTGTCTGAACACTAGTGCCGTTGCTTCCTAAGACGCGGCGCCTGACCTCAGAATTGCAAACGTGTTGTTGCCACAGAACGTGAGCAATCCTTCGCAAACAATGTTGATCGAAGACCTCAAGCCTCCTAACATCTTCTTCGCGAACTGTCCAACCTTCACTCCCGTATAGCAATACTGTCCTTACGCCTACTAGTCTTCCATACTGATTCAAAATTATGCTAAGGGGGTTTATATGGTCGATCGTGCTCCTGAGACGCTGTAGCTTACAAAAAGGCGTCACAAGTATTGGCGTTATTGAGACGAATTTTCGGCAGATTCTCCAATCAGTCGGTGCCCCGTATCATGAACACCTATCTGAGACCAGCGATGGAGTACGCTGTTCAGGCTTGGTCACCCTGGCTTCAGAAAGACATCAATCTTCTGCAGCGTATTTACCACCGAACCACAAAGCTTGTACCCGAACTAGCTGCTAAACCGTATGAAGAACGTTTGAGGAGTCTCAATCTTTTCGACTTTCGCTGTCGTCGACTAAGAGGTGACCTCATACTGATGTACAATATTATGCACGTCCCTAACCATCCCTTGTCCAAACTTTTCACACGCTCGCCACCCCGTGCCAGTCGGAAACATGAACTTTCCGTGCTTATTCCCACTTCAAGACTGAACTGTCGAAGATATTCGTATGCTGTACGTGTAAGTTTCACATGGAACACCCTCCCCTCCACTGTTACACACTCATCCAACCTGGATATTTTTAAAGCTAATTTGGACAAACACTTGAGAGACAACCCAAACTTTGATACGATTTACACTACATGAGTTTTCCTGTTCTTCTTCTTTATTGTATATGCCTCATAACTCAATCCTATGGTTATTGTTAAGCTAAATGCTTTTTAGACCATTACAACTTTGAATCACTTTGAATCACTTTGAAGCTAACAGCCGAAAGAAATCTTGTTCAACTTTTGTGAGAATCGACAGCACCATATTCTATCATTACCTCAGTCATGGGATCACCTTACCGTGGGATCTTTAACACCGCCGGAATGCGTTTTATATATGAAACAGTTAGCCACATCGAGAGCTTTGTGAATCATGTATTGGGTACATTACACCAGTCGAATGGAATTCACTTCATTGCACTGGTACGGTCTTAAAGAAAAGACCTGGTGGGCAGTTCGATTTCGACCCATCTTATTGACGCAATCCACTAAGTGAAACGTTTGAATTCTTCCCCGGGTCTATACTGGGTTCCGTATAAGTTATAAGTCGGGAAATCTAGGTCTGATCAACCTGATGAAAATTTATATTGTATAGGGAAAAACCAACTCAATCAGATTTAGTGATATCTCGCCATGGTATACACCTGTTTTATTTTGGCAGTAATCGATTTCAAATTTTAAAATATTTAATGCGGTTTATTTAGAGCTTCAAGCAAAATAACAATGAGTTAATCAACCGCCAAAAAATGTTTCTTCATGTAAATAACAAAGCAGGCCGCGCTCGTGCCTCCGTGGCGCAATCGGTTAGCGCGTTCGGCTGTTAACCGAAAGGTTGGTGGTTCGAGCCCACCCGGAGGCGATTTATTTTCAACAAATTGAGTCAGATAAATATTGTTTAAGAACTTTTGAGGCATTCGGCTTCCAACAAATGAGCATATCTATTGCAAGTATATTGTTAGCATTTAATTCCGCAAATATGTGTCTAGGTGCTTGAAAGCACCTACATGTAGTAATTTATAAAGTGTATTGAAAAGTAGATTGATTGCCCAAGAATCGTAATATATATTTCGCATTGTACACTTTTGATAGTTAGGACATTCTTAGTGATTAGATTTAGTGTACCTTCAATTTTGTTTATTTTAATTCAATTAATTTATTCATAAATCCACGCTTTCACACAGTTGTACTGGACATTTTATTACTCATAAGTAGTGTGTTTAGGCATACATTTCATCACAATTTGGTTACTTTAAATGGATACCGATTTTGCCACAGGTGCAGTTTTCCGTTATGAATAAAATAACTAATTATCAAACTCCAATAGAATGTAAACTCAAATCGTTCGATTTCGTATTAACACATAGAAAGCTATTGACGAGAAAGATATTGGAAAAGTAGTAATATTTTCAGAAATATATTGCACAGAATCTGGTAGAGGAAAAGCAAAAAGAAATTGGCTTTATTCGTTTACACGAATTTTCAGCAATTACAATAATTTCACCAATAAAATTTCAGTAAATGAGGAACAGTTCCCGACATCAAGTTCCAATTTGTCAACTGAACGATGTTTCTTGTCCGTCTTGATTGATAATTTCCACATAGGATCCAGTTTATTAGCAAATGCCGTAACCAAAAGTTTTGAGACAAAAGGATTCAAGGATAGAAGGATTTATGGTTAAAAAGTTAATACTTTACAACACCACAGGGTTACGGTATGAATAAAAACATGAAAAATACAATAGTATAAAAGCAATAGAGAAGATCACGAATATTATTCTTTTGCATATGTAAGTCCAATTTCGCTTTAAACGCCACCAGACAAGGAGAGTCCACCACATGTTTGGGTAGGGAATTCCAAAGAAATATAGCACGTATGGCGAAAAAATGGCGCCGACAATCAATACGGGAACTTGGGACGTAAAGGGATAAGGTATGTCCTCGTGTCACTTTCTCATCACACACATCAAGCAAGTGTTTTAGTGGATGCCCTTCGGTAGACACAATTCTATATGTCAGAATAATATCGCGTCGTATCCTCCTTTGGATAAATTCACATAGGCCCAGACGTTGCAATCTTTCGGTGTACGGAACATTGCGGAGACCCATCACTAACTTTGTTGCTCTATAATAGATTTCATCGAAGAGAGCAATATCCTTTCGCAGCCAAGGAGCCCAGACCTCTACCGCATACTCCATCGTAGGCCGAAGGTAGACATTCATTATCCTTGGTAACGTTTCTAAAGAGAATCTTCCAAATATTCTTCGAAGGATACCTAACAATCTGTTTACCCTTCGATATATGTTCTGGTAGTTTAACAACAATTCCCGGTATTTCATAATTCATTCAAATATTGCGCGTCTAAAATTGGCCTTAGTTGATACGAAAAAATTGATGCATTCGACCCACAGATAGCGTTAACATTCAACGAAAAAAGCGGAAAAAACGTGTGGGGCCTATTTGAAGGCCCCGCAATGGGATCGCTTGCTTAGCCATTGCCATGAGAATGAAAATACAAAGCAATCGGCCAGAGCAATTTTGGGTGACGTTTCGTATCAGACACATTAGTTTCGTCGGATTAGTGAACCTAATTAAATAGAACTTCGTCTATCATTTTTAAGTGATCAAACCATGGAACAGTCTTTTGAAATCCTAACGGTGTCAAGTCCCGTAAATAAACTCTCAATCGGGTGGTCGATTTACCCTACGTAGTGTTAACCCAGTCACTAAATTTTTAGTTACTTTGCCATTTTGACTTACTCTAAATTATACCCTACAGTCAACTTACATTGTAATAAACTATTGAACTGTTAACTATCGATAAACCAGTAGCGACATCACAGGAAATGCTTTTCGTTGTATTCAAGCAGACGTTAAATGGTGAAGCTCAATCAAGTGCAAAATTACTCAGCGGTCAATCAATGACGGAGCCTCTCTACTCTGACTCGGAAGAAAGCTTGAAATAATCCACGCCTAACCTCAACTACAGCTAGGGTCAAATTAAATCGAAATTTAAGAAGTTTGTATGGCGGTTGTCCTACTTAGGTTTCCCCTCAGTTTAGACGAAAATCTGTCACATTCGTTGCAACAGAACTGGACAGCTTTGAGCTGTATTATATAAACAACGCGCGACTAAAGTTCGATCCCCTTCTCACGTATGTGTTTGAAGTAATAAACGATATTACCGCCAAGCGCCGGCCCGGTAGCTCAGTTGGTTAGAGCGTCGTGCTAATAACGCGAATGTCGTGGGTTCGATCCCCATCCGGGCCATCCCCACCTCGTTTTATAGTTCAATGCAGAATTTGGTTGATAGTAATAATGGCGTTCACCGTAGCTTTTCATAAAAATTATCTTATAACTTCACATTGTAAACAACCGTAAATTCACAGTATTGTGTCTGGGATCCATGAGGGAATAGACCAATTTAAATACATTAATGGCACACATGGTAGCTTGTCCTGAAGACGAAGTACACTAACTTCAAGTTTTCAGATTATTTGACTGGATACAGCACTAAACTCAAGTTCCGAGACAGTAGCCAGCCTGTGCTGAATATTGACATCTGCCAGTGAAGCAATCATGTGTGCATATTTTTTTACGTTTGCTACTAATGAGTAGTGTGAATCATTTCCCGTGATTTTATTGCTAATGTTGGCACGGCAACGGACGTGGCATGATTGTGTTGCTGCGCCTTTTTGGATCAATATGCAAATGTTACCATGAATTCTTAATCTACAGATTGCGTGTGCACAAGCCAAAATGTCGTTGCTTTAAACCTCGTTTAGAAAAAGTTCGACTTTACGGTGATTTCGTTTGAAATCTACATCGATTCATACAGAATGAAAAGAAACCATGTTGAATCTATGTTTGAATTCTCAGCTCTATGTCAATTAGAATTAAAACGGTACAGAAACACAGAGACATAATCAACAACAAGTTCCAAATAAAATATCTACAATATAAATGTTTTTCATTTTCAATAAATTGCAAATCGAGTACGTTCATGGAGTACACAATTGAGTCTTTACAGTAGTAATGAAAGAGCAAATGGCTCTCAATCATAGATACCCTCGTTAACAGAATCGACATGAGATCTATTTTAGAGAGAAGATTTAGATGAATGAACATGTCCAATCTTATCACTATAATTAAGGAGCAAACATCCAAATGTCAGATAAACGATCTGTAGGGCCCGTGTGAAATATGCTGTTATTTTGGCTACTGACAAATTACAAGTAGTCATATGTGAATTTCTTAAAATGACAGTTATGGAACGATAGGCGTAGACAAGAAGGCTGTGGTAAATAGCTTTTGAATCTTCAGACAAGCGTCCTCCGCATACGGACCATAACTTTTCCTTCGAAAGAAACATCTGATTATCCAAAAATGCAGTTGTATAAGAACACCGGATCTCATACGCTTTGCAACATCTTGAAACGCTGGTGAGGAAATAATAATCCTCTACAAAGATCTCGAGAAAAACGGTTACCTGAAACACTTTATACTTAAATACAGATCGCAAAGAAGTCTTTTCACGGAACAGCAGAATTCACAAGTCAGGAATGTTCCAGATGCATCAGGAATCTTTCAGATTTCCATGGTCGATGTCGACCATGGATGTACATCACAATCGCACGATTTTTCATGTTCTACAGCTTTTCGAATGACTAAGCAGTCTGATTCGGGAGGTATGATCTCTCCCGATAGACAGAACTCGGTTGTAGGGCGTCAGTTGCACGCCGGCGGCTTGATCTACGATCAGCAGCCGAGAGTAATATCTGCTCCTGGGAGCTTATCCCCAAAACCGCCTCGGCCGTGACAACCTTGGAACCATTCAATTTGAAGATATATATGTACGAATGAGGTAAAGAAGATTGTGCAGTGTGACATGACAATAGCCAACGGCGTAGAGAGGATCCTGACGTGACTATCACTTGGCATGACGTTATGCTGAATGCGTCACACAGCTTGAGGAAGAAACTTCCTACTGTTGTAATGCCAGCTCAGGGAACACAGAACACCCAATGAGTTGCAGGTGAATTGTGAAATTGCATTCTGTTGGCCACAATCGATCTCGAACCTACAAAGTGGGTATCACGTGATTACCCATATTACAAAATAGGTCTTAAAATCTGATTGGCAAATTGCAAACCGTTGGTGCGCAATGCGTGCTAGTGTGTAAAACTGCCTGTAAAAATTTGTTCAACGAAGTGAGAGGTGAAAAAGAACGAGACGCCTTCCCACTGCTCAAAAAGTTTGAGAGAAAAGACACAAAGAGCGTTCTTAAATCTGTTTTGAACGTTTTCATACATGCATCGGAAGCAATGTATACAGTCAACTGAAAGACTGTAGTTTGATTACAGCCTTCTTCTGACTCTTGAGAACTGGAAGTGACTCGAAACTATTTTCCGCGAGATTGAAAGTTGTGCTCAATCATATTGTTTTGAGGATTGGACATATTCGGAGAAAAACAAAGACAGCGTTCGATG
>JACCGJ010011275.1:0-16542 GCA_013407085.1 Atriophallophorus winterbourni | reverse complement strand
AACTCATCACCGGGTATCAACTGTATCACACCGAAAGCATTGTGCGCAGTTGCCGATCAACTTTGCGAACCGCTCGCGGCATATTTCCAAAAATTGATGGATTACTCTTAAGTCCCTACTGGTTGGAAGGAAGGTATCATCACTCCCATTTTCAAAGGTAGAAGCCGTAGTGATCCTGCCAATTACCGTCCAGTCACTCTTCTCCCAGTGTTATCCAAGGTGATGGAAGCCATTGTTGCCGATGAAATTATGGCTTTTGTGAATAGTTCCTATTTCATCGCTGCAGAACAACATGGATTTCGTAAAGGGCATTCTTGTACCACTAATTTGCTTTTAGCCATTTCTATTTTCTTTCTCATATCTGTCTAGGCCTGGGCAACCTGACAGTATCTTAGCCCACATGCAGTCTCTGACTGTACATCACTTTGCCTAGATCAGGCTTGTGCTTTCATACATACTACTCCATATTGGGGAATTTCCTTGATTCACAATAAGAATCAACACTACTGGACTAAAGCTGCTGACGAAGGTCAGGGTGTGGACGTCATTTACTTGGATTTCTCTAAGGCATGTGACCGAGTTGACCATGCGATATTGGTTAACAAGCTGCAAGCATTAGGTATTCCACCCGTGTTGCTGTCCTGGGTTGCTGCATTCCTACGTTCGCGAAACCTTCGGGTGCGTGTTAGACAGACCCTTTCAGAGCCATTCCCAATTCAGTGTGGAGTACCTCAGGGGTTCGTTCTTGGCCCGCGTATATTTTTGATATTTATCAACCACATTGGTGGGTACGTTGAATCACGGATGTGCAATCGTGCAGCATTTCTGTGCTGTGCGGCTAGCATCGTGCTAAATTGATTGGCCAACGGTAGTGAGCTGCATGCTGAAACACGCTTGAGTCTCACTACCATTTCTATTTCTATTTCCCTCTCATATTTGTCTAGGCCTGGGCGGATGATATCAAGATTTGGCGGGCCATCAACTCACCCAGCGATACAAGGAAACTTTAATTCGACCTGGATTCATTACACGCATGGTCTACGATCAATCGCTACCATTCAACACTGACAAATGCCACGCATTATGCATTCGTCTTCCTGGCGACCCTGGCTATAATCTGGGTGGCAAGATGCTTGCTGTCACGATGCAAGAAAGAGATCTTGGGGTGATTATACAAAATGACTTAGGCTGCTCTGCTCAGTGTAGTAGAGCTTCAGCCGTGGCAAATAGAAACGTTGGGCTTTTGAAACGTGCGTTCGGAACAATCGATCCACGTCTCTACCCGTTTCTTCTTCAGGCGTAAATCAGGCCACACTTGGAGTATGCTGTCTGGAACACATGGTTGAAACGTGACCAGCACGCCCTAGAACAGCCGCAGAGACGTTCTACGAAGCTTGTCAAGGGGCTTAGCTCCGTGAGCTACGGGGAACGTCTTACAACTCTACAATTATTCTCTACAAACTATCGTCGTATCTGATGCGATCTGATCCTTGCGTATCGGATAGTAACGGAAGAAACTCACCTATGTAAGGGTATGCTTAAGATGGCCCCATATTCAGCAAATCGTGGTCATCACTTGAAGTTAGCACATCTGCACAGTAGATTGGACTGCCGCAAATACTCCTTTGCCGTCCGGATTCCTCGTGCTTGGAATGCACTACCGCTTTCGGTTATTTCTGCCCCATCCCTAATTATTTTTAAAAAAACGTTTTGACCTCCATTTTCATCAGACGATACACAATTCTTGATTATGTGTTTTTTACGCTTAAATTCTTTGTGAAACTGCACCATATCTTTCCCTCTTTCCACAGCGTTTCCCGTCCCAGCAAATATGGATCACATTTCCCTTCGACCACTTTGCTGAACTGCTGAAACTTCTTCAGACCCAATATCCCAGTATCGGAATTCCAAGCGCACGCAGTCTCAGGTGACCCTGTTCCGGATGATGTGGTGGGTAGCGGTGTCCAGGGTTGACGCCCTACCTGTCCAAATGCCACAAATATCCACTGATGGTGCAGGCTAACGCGAATGTGGCTTGCCATAAGGCCTTGGAAACTCGAACATTTTACTATTCTTTTCTTTTCGACCCAACGCACAATCCACCCTGCGGTTTGTACAAGCTCCCCGCTTTTATACCGTAATAAACTATTGACTATTGACTATTTAAAATGAGACATTATATAACAGGATTTTTTAAATCGTGGTCGAAACCATAAACATTCAAAATGAACAAAAAATGGACAATTCTGTCGAAAGACAACCTGTATATTCACGGGAAAAAGTCTGGGAAAAGCCCATGCCACAAGGCATCTAAACCCCTTTTGAATGCACCTATTGATGTGCAAGCTATTAGTTCCTCAGGCAGCTTGTTCCAGAAGCTTACCACTCTTTCACTGAAAAAGTGTTGCCTAAGATTCAGACGGCTGTGGTTTTTCGCGAGCTTCAATGTATGTCCTCTAGTTCAGAAGTTGATCGCTCGAGAGAACAGGATTTGACAACTCTCGTCGCCGAAGCCTTTCAGGATTTTGAAAGTTTCTATGAGGTCACCCCGTAGACGCCGATGCCGAAGGGAGAAGAGACCTAAAGAAATTAGACGTTCTTCTTAACTCTTCTTGTGCGTAGTTGCCGAACAACTTGAACGTATCACAATCATTTTTTAATGGCGATCATAATATTATATCATTCGAATTAAGTTGCAATATTATTAGGACTAGTCGTAGAAAATCACCTATAATATGTCACCTAGACTGCAAAATCTTTTGAAACACAAAATGTGTTTCTTTTCAATTTTTTCGTTTTTTTGAAATAAAATGCTGTCCATCGTCTTTTCATTTGATTGGACATGCAACATGCATCAACACACCTTTCGGTGATGAGACCTCTCCCATCTTCCATTTACAGTTACACACGCCTGTGTTACCTACGAATCAATCCTGGTAGTGGCGGGTGTTTTCAAGCACACATCCGAAAGAATCTGGGCACTCGTTTAGACTTGGTCGGCTACCGCCCTGCTATACTGATAATGATACTGAACCTCATTAAAAACGAAGATTGAACTGAATTTTTCCTTTTTGATAATTTTAATATAATCTCGGGAATTTTTCATAATACTGTAGCAGTTACTACTGAAATCCACTACTAGACATGCTCGGCTTCTTGAATAGAGTAAAGCTCAAAATATAGAAAATCATATTGTTTACTTAATATCATGTGCTCGTAAGAAGCATGACATCTTTTCTCTTCTTACATTACAATTAAACTCTGACATACTTGAAGATTGTAAGCAAGATGCAATCTCTTACAGACCGGGTGACACAGGTTTCGTCCCAACAATTTGCAAAATGCGCTCTGAAGAGTTCTTCTTCTTACTACTTACTCTCTTCAATGCATCCATCAAATCAGGAACTTTCCCCTCAGAATGGAAACATTCAGCTGTTATACCTAGACACAAGTCCGGATCACTACATACGGTTACCAATTATCAACCCATTAATCACACCATTTCTATCTAGAATATTTGAGAAGCTTTTCAGAAAGGCCACCCTAGTATACCAAACTATTTCATATCAAACCAGCACGGTTTTATTAACAGAAAATCTTAATTCAATTGTCAACTTGAAATTCTTAATAACGGTCCCACCCTCCACAGAGATGTCATTGTCTCATAGTTGTATGGCAGTAAAGCACACTTTCCTTACTACCGATGAAATTTATGTCCATAATCGTAATGACAATCTTTTACATAGAAAAGGGATTGTGTTTCCATTAAAATCTGTCGCTGGCTATTGAAATGCGCGTTAATTCGAAGCTCATGCTCTAATCACCATGGGATAAGTCTGACTCCCATCATTACGAGATGATTAGCGTCCATATGCTTTCGAAGATTAACATCGCATAGGGAATCACAGATCGGAGAGCAGCAAGCTGGCTTTCGACCTGGCGGAGACTGTGTCGACCATATTTTTACTTTTCGACGGATCTTAGAACTGCGGCACACCTATCAACAGCCGACAATAGCAATCTTTTTAGACTTCAAAGCAGCATTTGATTCAGTCGATCGAAATGCCCTGTTTAACACCTTGCTGTGCAAAGGCGTTCCACAAAAGTATGTCAACATACTACGTATGTATGTATGAAAGCACAAGCCTGATCCAGGCAAAGTGCCGCACAGTCAGAGACTGCACGTGGGCTGAGATACTGTCAGGTTGCCCAGGCCTAGACAGATATGAGGGGGGAAACAGAAATAGAAATGGTAGTGAGACTCCAGCGTGTACTCGCATGCAGCTCACTACCGTTGGCCAATCAATTTAGCACGATGTTAGCCGCACAGCACAGAAATGCTGCACGATTGCACATCCGTGCACAACATACTACGTGCACTTTACGCTCATACATCCGGATGCGTTAAGGTTTACAACGAACTCTCTCCCAAGTAGGTTACGCTGGTTGAGTCACGTTTTACCGATGCCGGACCACCGACTTCCGAAACAGATTCTTTTTGCGACGCCACATCCTGATTGGCGTAAATCTCTGGGTGGTCAAACCGTCACATGGCATAAGCAGTTAAAACCCTTACTAGTAACCTTTCGTGGCTGTAGATATGGTGTTCCATTGCTCGTTGTTGGTGATCGTTTTACTCTCGCATTCATACTCAAAACAATAAATGAAATTGTTGATCACTCATTCATGCACGAATGTGCCATTGTGCAGTACTTTTGTGCTCTGCTGGTCATATTGTGCTAAACTGATTCGCTAAAGGTTCGGAGCTGCATGCCGAAACACGCCTTAGTCTCACTGTCATTCTCCGTTATATCTGTCTGATCCTGGACAACAGGGCAGTGTATAAACCCATGCACAGTTTATTACTTACGGCACTTTCCCTGGATTCAAGTTTGTGATTCCATACATGCATACATACAATGGTGTGCAAAAAGACTAGAAATCGTCGCGGAATATCATTCATTACGTTTGGTGGCTATTTGTCATCCTTCTTCGCATACCCTGAGTGGTGCTGGGGACGCCGCTTTGTAGCCAAATTCCCAAGACCCTTTATTGAAGCCGTCTCATCCTCCAGGAGGAGATAGTCGCACAAAAGTAAAGCATACCAAGTTCAATCTAGGAGGAGGCCGCTCGAACCCTACCGGAGGTTTCACAAAAAATGCTTTCAAGATCCAAACACTTCTCAGACACTGCATGTCCCAGCAGGCATTTCCAAGAATTCGCGATCGATTGAATTTAATACTGTCTAGGTTAATTTTTATGGTTTGAATGTTTGATCCGCACCATATGGGCGACATGTAACCCGATCTATTCCAGCTCATCTGCGCGGTATATCATAGGCACGATTGTGCAATTGTGTTATATCTTATTACTGCCCATTTACCACCGTGATTTCCCAACGGTATCGATCTGCATTCGGAAACAGACTGGAATCCCATTGCCATTTTCTCTCGTATCTGTTTAAGCGTCGTAAACTGGAAATCAGTGGACGCCTTCCCTTCGGATCGGCCAGCTTTGGCAACAAGATTGAAGCGTAGCATGCATGTCTGCTTTATAAAGTCGTCCTTTAGGATTAAGCAAAGCGTCGTGACCTCGCAATAGGAGACAGATTAGCAAACGCTGTGTCTGCTTGGCCAATATTTTGTGCCACTTCTTCTGTGTTGCGTTCTTTTAATCTCACGGTAATTTTAAATCGCTATTTGCACTTTGCAAGCGTTTTATCAATTTTTACGTTGGTCTCTTTCATGCATCGAAATATTTAATAATCTTTTGCAGACTATTTCGTTGATGAGCGACAAGCTTACAAATTTGCTGATCAAGTCTTTCTTCACTGATCCTAAAACCAAAAGTTAGTTTTCCCTTCTCATATTTGTCACAGTAAACACAGAAGCTATCATTCTTTGTGATACTCTCACGAATCTGTACGTTGAAGGTAGTTAACATGTGGTATTTTATTTTCAGAGATATTTTCTCGGGCAGCAATATTGGCAAAACGTTCCGGCAAGACAGTGGTCGATGTCGATGATATTGAAAAAGTGCTCATTCAAACTATTTTGGATTTCTCTGCCTGAACTGTGAATAATGGATTCGCGCAATTTGCTTATTTTGGTTCTTGACATGACTCCTGCCTGGTGGGGTCTTTTTCCTGATGAAGATTCCCTATCAAAATGCATCGAAGCAGCTCTAGGATTCTCTAGTTTACATTTGATGCTATCTCCTTTGAATGAACTCTCCATAATCGGGGTTACACCGTCCGCGACAAAATTTTTGTGGCCACTATCCACATCTACAAAACCAACCTTAAATACTCCCCAAGATGGTCAGTATGATCTTTTGAGTGTAATGTGTAACACAATTCGACAAGCTGCTTCAGATCTAGTCCTTTCTTGCAATTCATTGTCCACCAGCTCCATTATGGCAGGAGGTTTACTCAAATCGCTTTGCTACTTTCTCCGGCGATGTCGCGAACTCAAATTAACGAAACGGTCAGAGGAAGATGCTGGCTATGTTTCGGACCTGTTACCTGCTGACATTTCATCTCGTCTTGCGACGCGAATTCTCGTCATCAAATCCGCTGAAGATAATCCTTCCCAATATCTTTCCTTAATGAACACGGTCTTTACGGCTCAAAAGTTGCATATCTCAATCGATGTTTGTGTGCTTCCTCCTCCCCGTATGATGGAGCATTCGATAGACTCTAATTTCCCTACTAAACGTGTCGATCGATCGACGTTGTTCCAACAAGCAGCTGATCTCACCGGTGGTGTGTACATTCACGTTCCTCATATGGACGGTTTATTACAATACATGGTTTCAGTGTTTTTGCCCAATCAAAATTTACGACCCAAGCTGCTTCTTCCGGATACTCGGTCGTCAGGAGGTGTGGACTTCAGAGCGGCATGCTTTTGCCACCGTCGTCTAATCGATATTGGCTACGTTTGCTCAGTGTGCCTTTCGGTGTTTTGTGAATTTACTCCATTGTGTACGACGTGTAACACACCATTTACCGTTCCAAATATATCCTAACTCGAAATGTTCTCCTTTTGGTTTTTCTTGCATTTCATGGATTCTCATCCGCAAGTTTTTTTACAGATGGCTGACAGAAAGAGGCCCCATGATGTAAGTATAACTGTTCTCTCTGTGGCGTCGATTTTGAAACGCTCACTCTACATATTAAAGTGCAAAGTATCATGATTATGATTATTCCATTATATTGGTTCTAGTCTCATGTTATTGTTTTAGCTTCTTTCAGTCAGTCGTGCTTTTTTTCCGTCTGACCCTTTGTCGGCAGTCGTTTCGAAATTTCCCAAATACTAAACACAAAGACCTCGTATTTATACCTTTTATCTTATACCATCTTTTAGCCATTAATAGTCACCATGCACTTATCCTCGACCCCACACCTCTATTGCTTCGACGTCGATGATAGACGGAAATCCTCGATTACTCAAATATCTCGATTGTCCGATTCTAGCATTCCACCTTTCGTGCGTGTTATAACAACGACCGGTAACTTTTGACGGTCTCTTGGGTGTATATTGTGTTTGCATCCAATTTCGCTGACCACTTCGGCGTTGTTTGCGTCACTTGAATACAAAACCCTTGACTGCATTCAGAGATGTTTCTCAGAATTGTGTTCAAGGGCTGTCCTGTTGTATGTAGGCATTCGCTCGGATTGCTGAATAGATCTTATGTTTTTCAGTGGAATGCTGAGAAAACGTTTTTATGATGCCTGGCAGTGAGAGTTGGGTGGAAGCTGTCGTGCTGGAGTTTCCTCCACTCGTTCTTGAAACCTGATTGGATGCATGTTTTATCCGATGTGTGGGTCTGCTTTCTACTCTACATATTTCGTCGCTTTTCGTGTGTCACCCTTCTCCATCTGTTTAGCATTTCATTCTGTCATGGTTATATGACAGTTAATCATTCGGTACTTTTAAGTAGTGTAATACTGTCCTCGATAACGTTGATGCTGTTGATACGTTAAATTTGTTCGCGATATTTTCGTAGTGTGTTTGGTTTCTAAATTTCAAGCATACTGAACCGTATGTTCTTTTGGACGTTTTCCCCACTTTTCTGTCCACCGAATTCTCCTTACAATTCCTTTTCAGCTCGAAATGGTTACTTCAGCGAAGGTCAAAAAAATGATGGTAGGTATCAACATTCCTTTTTTGCAAAAGTTTCCATTTCATTATACCATCATTTCGCCAGACTTTCAGTTACATCACTCCCGAGTTTCGAAAGTAATTTTGACATGAAAATGTATCCCATAGCAGATGTGAAATCGTTCAGTATTTCTGTGCTGTACAGCTAACCTTGTGCTAAATTGATTGGTCACCGGTAGTGAACTGAATCGAAAACATGCTGGATTCTCACGGTTATTTCTATTTTCATTTTCATATCTGTATAGACCTGTACAACCTGACAGTATCTTAGTCCACGTGGAGTCTATGACTATATGGAACTCAGCCTGCTCTAGGATTGTGATTTAATTGTATCTCTCGTGTATACACTGTTATCAAGACACGTTCTGCGTTGAAGTATAGGTCAGGTTTAGACTTGGTTTTTACGATTTTTCTGTCTGGCAGACAGAATTGTGTGCATGGCTTTGCTGTTTTTTCATTTTACGATTTCGGACGATTGCATCTGATTCCATAAGTCATGGTCTAACGTAATTTATCGATATGATTGAGTACTTTTCCTTATGCTTTAGCAAGCTATAGACAATTTTTCTTCTTCTTAGATTAACGTTTTTCTACTAGACATTTAGTCCTTCTGACGTGGGAATACATGAACGTGTGGATGCCAGAATTAGTCTGTAATCCGACCCTTCGGTCTTATTTCGAAAGCTTAGCTGCGAAACGTCCGCATCCCAACTACGCAAGCTCGACGAACACACCTGATACATGAGCGACAAGTTTTCTCTGCGTTTCCTTGTTTTCGTATATTCACCAGCGGAATACGCTGATTATCGTAGTTATCGATTTGTGACTCAAAACCCGTTGATCTTCATTACGTTCCGTCAGCGAACAAAAACTTCCGGTTGGCCATCAGTATTGCAGACGCTAAAACTCTTGGTAACGTGACTGTGTTTCTGCTCCTTGTCACTGTTCAAAACTGTCAGCTTGTACTAGTATATCTCGTGACATATGTTGGCTCAAATACCGTGGATAAACTCTCGTTAGACGCTGAAATTCGTGTAAGAATGGACAAAGCAACTGTCATATTGTCTCGGATGTGCAATCGTGCAGCATTTCTGTGCTGTGCGTCTAACACTGTGCTATATTAATTGGCCAGAGGTAGTGAGCTGCATGCTGAAACAGGCTGGAGTCTCACTACCATTTCCATTTCTATTTTCTTTCTCATATCTGTCTAGGCCTGGGCAACCTGACAGTATCTTAGCCCACGTGCAGTCTCTGGCTGCGCGGCACTTTGCCTGGAACAGGCTTGTGCTTTCATACATACATACATATTGTCTCGTTAAAATTACCGTATCTCGGGCAACCGTAAGCTGACCACAAAAATCCGATGTTAGTGTACGATGCGTGTTTAATAAACGCTTTCCACGTTGCGTTGTGATACTGTATTATGGACTTAAGTGCTTCACATTTACACAACATCCTTCGCATCTTGAATATACCATTAATGAACATAACAAGTAATACACAATGCTCATGATCGTGTAGTGGAAACGCTGCTTTTGGCCGATTACTTTTGAAGCACAGTGTGAAGGGTCATCTTCCAGCTGGGGGAGAGCAGTTTATGCTCTGGGCTGCTGAACGTAGATTGCGCTGATAGTGTTCCACTGTCACCATGACCAAAGTACTGCCTATCGCTGTGCTCGGAAGAGATGGTTTCTCCCGAATCGGACTGTTTTTACTCAATCAAGAAACTGCGGGACAAGCGATCGTTCTGCCCACGCGATGTTCATCAGCCGTCGACATCGATCATAGAAGACAAACGTGAAATCTATTAAATGTGTGGTATTCTATTTTTCCTCTCATAAGTGTCTAACCCTGAGCAGCCTGACAGTATCTTAGCCCACGCGTAGTCTGTGACTGCACGGCACTTTGCCTGGATCAGGCTTGTGCTTTCATTCATAGCGAACTATGCGTGGCTTTCAGTGATTGTAAGATTCTCTGTATTATTTATCTACTTATTCCTTACCTACTATTTACCACCCTTTCAATTGTCTTTCATTCTGCTTGACTTTCAATCATGTGGAGTGTCGCACAGCTTCATCGAACCAATTCACTCGCGCACTAGTCATAGAATGCTCAGACTCATCGCGTAAACTTTTTTGATGCATTTTTCTGCTTCGTATTTGACTGTCCCCTGTTATTCGAATTATGTCAACACGATTGTGTACGGCGCGGGTAAAATTGAGTTGCCAAAGGTACCATGCTACGTGTCGAAACACGCTGGAGTCTCACTACCATTTTCCTTTTCTTCTACCCGTCGTGACCTGATAGTATTCAGTATTTTCTGACTATGTGGCACTTTTAATGGATCCTGGCCTGTTATTTTATTCCCATGCTATTTTTCCACCTGTACCCAACAGTCGAAAATGAATCACCAACCGGGTGAAGGTTTGGGTGTTTACAAACAAGGCATCGTTGAACCGATACAACCCAGCCTACATGTGAGTCGTCGTGGTCTAGGGTATCACGTGAGCGCTCCCGTTCACTCCGCCAACGAGGATCTGGTTTGGAAAGAGAATCATCCCCTGGACTCGCTCAATACCGGGAACCGCATTTGGCGCTATAGAAAATCGGACAGTCGTTCCTACGGCACGGATGAAATTCGCGCCTCTCTCGTTCCACATCGAGGCCCAGCTGTTCGCGATCTTGAACAAGAGGACAAGTTTTGTTCATCTAACCTCCTCAAAGAAGTACTCTCTTATAAGGTAAACACCTGTTTGAGAATATTATTCATTCTGGCTGACGGATTCCAGCTTGGTTGTTTCTCATATACGTACATCATATCGGGCCCATCTATTACATAATATTGGTTAGCGCGTATATTGCCAGTTCGCATTCCACTGTTACGACCATTCTAGTGTTTATTTCTATTTTCAAATTGGCCCCTGTGTGGGTTTTCATGGATATGGAGTCTGTCACACTGCATGCACAGGCAAATGCACTTATGTTTTCGACGCCAAAGATGTGTAACCGGAGCGATTTCTCGGTTGTGGTTGTTTACAAAAGTTGCGCGTTGAAAATCATTTGTAAGTTTTAATGGCCTGCGTGGATATGGAGGAATTAAATGTGTGCTGATGACAAGCAGACGACGGCAAGCCATATGTTTAAGCTTATTGCCTCATGCTGCCGATGTAGCTGGTTGAGCAGATCAAGAGTAATACATGACCGCATCTAATTCACTGGTTAGGTCGTGTTGCGTATGAACGTTCGTCATTTTCCTAATGCGGTTTTGTTGGTTGCAGTGAGCTGCATGCGAGTACACGCTGGAGTCTCACTGCTATTACTATTTTCTTTTCCCTTATCTGTCTAGGCCTGGGCAACCTGACAGTGTCTTAGCCCACGTGCAGTCTCTGACTGTGCGGCACTTTGCCTGGATCAGGCTTGTGCTTTCACACACACTCAACTCGGAATGATGTCGTTGCAAGAATGGCCAGGTTCTAACTTGGCAGACGAAGGCGTTAACTGCTAGACAAGCTGCAGTTGCGGCGGCCCCTCTCCATGGTTGGTATTCGAGGGATCCGGAATTCACAGTGTCCGCTTACTCTCAGTTGTATGACTCGAAAACATGTACAACGGTAGTCTTGTAGATATCTTGGAGTGTTCAGGCAATGTTGTATGTTGTCAAGTAGAGGGATGATGAAACCTGGTGATACTGCATTACTGAGAAATCCGATTGGAAGCTGTCGTGCTGATGTCGTGTTTGACTCGAGGTGTTGCCACTCCCCCCGTGTGTCTATCCTTAATCTTGTGCTGGTTCAGGTCCACAGCGCAGCTACTTTTGTATGTATCTATTAAATCACAAACATATTCCAGGCAAAGTGTCGCACAGTCATATACTGTAATTGTGCTAACATACCCTCAGTTTGCACAGCCCTAAACAGATTTGAAAATATAAATAAAATAGCCTCGAGGCGCCAATGTGTTCCCGCTTGCAGTCAGTGGCAAATCAATTTAGTTCAGTGTTAGCTGCACAGCAATGAAGTATAACACGATTGCATATCCATGGAATCTCCCAAAGCTACCTTCAATGCCTTTATGGAATGTTTTTTCCGACACTTTGCCTGGATCAGGTTTGTGTAGCACTTCGTGCAGTGCGGCTAACACCACGCTAAATTGATTGGCCAGGAGTAGTGAGCTGCATGCTAAACAGGCTGGAGTTTCACTACCATTTCCTGTTGTTTTTGCTTCCTCATATTTGTCTAGGCCTGGGCAACCTGACAGTATCTTAGCCCACGTGCAGTCTCTGACTGTGCGGCACTTTGCCTGGATCAGGCTTGTGCTTTCATACCATACCCTATTGGTTCAGCAGCTTTTTAGCTCCCATCCTTCCATATTTGAACGTGTCATGGTTGTATTGTAACGAAGCACTCAAGAGTTTCTACCGACGCAAGCTCCTAGTATTTATTACCGGTGTAATGCTGTCAATGATTATGATGATGGCCGATGAAATGCTATCCATGGTGATGATAATGATGATACACACTCTTTGTTTTGCTCCGGTCTGCATTTGGAACTAATTTGTTTGCTGGACCACATCCTGTCTAGGCCTGGGCAACCTGACAGTATCTTAGCCCACGTGCATTCCCTGACTGTGCGACTCTTGGCCTGGATCAGGCTTGCGCTTCTTCTTCATCATCATCATCATCATCATCATCAGATGACCACATCAAATCGTTTTTTTCTCGTACAGCAACAGTTGGATCATTTGGAGAATTCGTCTGTCAAGAGTAGCCATCAACGTTCAAACCCATATGAAATGGTGAACAGAGGATTTTTCATGAATCGGTAAGTGAACGTAACTGTTTGTTTGTTTTTTATCACGGGAATCGTTGAGAACTGACTAAGACAAGTTCGTTTTCGGTGTCACATGTAATTGACGTCGTTTCACTTGAATCCTTTGATTCTCTGAAGGGCATCGTCCAAATGAGCTTGACAGACGAACAAAGTTTTTGGTGACGTTTCTTCACGGTATGGTATGGTATGAAAGCACAAGCCTGATCCAGGCAAAGTGCCGCACAGTCAGAGACTGTACGTGGGCTAAGATACTGTCAGATTGCCCAGGTCTAGACAGAAAATAGAAATGGTAGTGAGACTACAGCGTGTTTCAGCATGCAGCTCACTACCGTTGGCCAATCAATTCTTCACGGTAACTCAGTAGGCACCATGAAATGCTTGAATTTTTTCTCACCCATGTTGAAATTAACGTGTTTGGTTGCTTTCAGTATTGAGCTAAACCCGGACAAGCTCGCTCTACGTATGAAGGAAATCACAAGACTAATTCGGGCAAAATGCTGCATCGTCTTAGCCCACATGTGACTTAGATGCTGTCAGGTTGCTCAGGCTTAGACGGATATGAGAATGAAAATAGAAATGGTGCTGATACTCAAACTTGTTTTCTAATGCAACTCACTACCGGTGGTAAATCAGTTTGGCATGCTGTTCGCGGCACAGCTGGATGTCCGTGGCTGACCGCAGGCCTAATGCCTTTAACGCTTTTTGTAAAGACATTTCAACTGTCTCTTTTACTCAAAGGTAGAGTCTACTTGCGGCAGTTAGGGATTTATTACTGTATGAATGCTAAACGTAGACTTTACGAAAAGATTACATTCGGCGTCTCCGTGTATTTGGCAACTGATATCCCTAGAATTTCGGAAGTTAGCTACTACAGCCGAATACGCAGCTATGCTATCCTAAATGAGCTCTTCGGTAGTAATGTTGATGCCAGAAAGAGGTGGTCGCACTTGGTTGTGCAAAGGCTAGAGAAGCTGACTCGAACAAACGCCGAGTGGTGCTGGGGACGCCGCTTTGTACCCAAATTCCCAAGAATCTTCTTTGAAGCCGACTCATCCTCCAGGAGGAGATAGTCGCACAAAAGTAAAGTAAAGTAAAAGTAATGTTGATGCAGAGAAGCAGATCAACCTGGTTGGGTCACGTTTTACGGATGCCGGATCACCGACTTCCGAAACGATTTCTTTTTGCGATGCCACATCCCAATGTGCATAAATATCGTGGTAGCTAAACCGTCACATGGCGTACGCAGTTAAAATCTCTTACTAGTAACCTTTCCAAAGCAGGGTCGCACGTCTTCCAGGCTGGGGTCCCCACGATCAGATATCGCAATGGCTAGTTACGCTTCGCGATATATCCCGAAACCGTATTCAATGGCGGTCTTGCACTAAACATCTTCTTGGAGTGTTTGATTAATCTTGTTTGTTGTCAAGCGGAGTGACGAGAAAAGCTTGCACGACAGCGAAAGCCGCAAAGAATCAGTTGTGCTGACGTGGCTCTACTCGTTCACGAAACTTGTTTAAATCCATGTTCCATTCGAGGTGTAAACACCTCTTCCCAGTTTGTTTGTGCTTACTCTTCTATAGAATCCGTAGCTATTTAAGTCCCACCCTTCCCCATCTTTTAGGATTTTACTTTTTCAAGGTTGTGCGGCAGAGTTAAGCACTCGATACATGCTACCGGCGTAATGAGGTCTCTGATAATGATGATTGCACTTTGCAACACTGCTTTGCCATGTTCCCATAAACATCTTCAATCGATCTTACCCTCGCCTGATGATGATGATACCTTCTTGATTCCATCTCATAACATTCCTGAAGCCTAGCTGTTTTACCTCAGCTTCATTTAGTGTTGGTTCTTGCTTCATTTTGAATTATGGGTTGGACGAACGGTTTATAGCTTTGCAGTACAATGTTTCTGTTCTACACACTTCACTCCATGGTATATTGATCACCGGCTGTAGTGGGATATAACCTGGGCCACAAAGTTCCGCTGGCTCACGCATGTTTTGAGCGCTTATTTGCCTGGTTCCAGAGAAATATCATCCCGGGGTAGACCATCAGGCCAGCTTGATCTCATTGATTGCCAATCACTCAAATAAGCACAACTCTGAACGTCCGAAAAGTTCAGTGTTGATAGAATTTCGTTCCACGTGAACCTTCGAAGGCGTGCTCATTCATAGCTACACCTCGTACTGCGTGCTACCCATGGCACTTACTTTTGCTTTTGTGCGACTATCTCCTCCAGGAGGATGAGTCAGCTTCGTTGATGTCACGGATTGCCCCCACCCACGCTCGGCGGTTAGAAGCGAGATCCGCGCAGATTTTAAGCCAGGTCCGGTCCCACGTGCGCCATCCGTAAACCGATCGTAGACCAAGCTGTTCCACATCCGATCCCACAGTGGCGAACCAAGTCTTCACTTGTCCTCCGCGTCGACAACGCCATTCTATGCATAGTGTCGGCGATAGTGTCATCCTGGTTAGTTCACCGTCCGAGCGTCTCAGGATGTGGCCAAACCATCTCAGTCGGTGTTGTCGCAATATCGAACTCAGGCGAGGGATATCAAAACAACGGTGGCGAACCTCGTCATTCGTTACTCGCTCATCCCATCGAACATTGAGTATGCGTCGGAGACACCAGTGGTCGAAAACCTTTAGTTTCCGCATATCCTCCACCCGCACAGGCCAAATCCATAAGTTAGAAGTGGGCGAATCGACGCTCTGTAAACGCGCAGCTTTGTACTTCGGCTGATTTCTCCACGACCAAATAGAACCCAACACAGTCGTGAAAACGCCGTGCACGCAGCTTGTACACGGGTCGGTATCTCATCCCTGTCTTGGCTCACTTTGGAAGTAATTTGTAAAGGCACATCCAAGGCTGGTTGTAAAGGGTGTACAGCAAGCTTACGCTAAGTGTGATGCGCTTGAAACAATAGTAAATCGGTAAACACTTTCGTCTTTTTTGCAGAGCTGCTATGAAACTTGCCAACATGGATGCCTTGCTGGATGGCGCATTTTCCCGTGTCGCTCCTCAACATGTGAGTAGCATTTTTGAAACGTTTTCGATACGCGATACTTAGGGTCGATGTGAGGCTGCCCATGATGTCGTTGTTGTTGATGATGATGACATATGGTGTTGGTCTTGTTCTGTGAACTTTAGCGCAATGAGGTACAATGCAATCAAAACTGTTTGGCAATAGTGACACATAGTGTTTGCGTAATAACTGATTTTTCAATTCTGCCATGTGTGTACAAGTAACGAAGGTAATAATGCAATGGACATTGTCTCACACGCTGCCTCGGTCATATCTATAAAAGGAAAAACCACCGTGTTCCGGAAAATTATTCAGTTGGAAGTTTGCAAAATAGATTTTAAAGCAATGTGTTGCTCACATCCCCCGCACTCACACACAACTACTGGTTTCTGGTTGTTTGCCGTCATCAAGTGGAGACAGTAAGATTAGGTTCAGTGAGCCTTGACACTGTGTATAAGTGGTAAACAAGGTTATACTTGAATGCCACTGTTTTATAGAGTTCGTAAAACGAACCACGATGTT